>PVIA01008070.1:0-76002 GCA_004024845.1 Tonatia bakeri
GTGGAGCGAGCTGGCTAATAATGCAAAAAGTGTTTTAACACAAAAACAACATTTTAAATGACCATGATGTAAAACCTTTGGATAAAGTTACATACAATAAAGTTAGACTGGACAGGAATCCAGTCACCTTAAAAATCTGCCTGTCTGGAGACAAAACAATTCCAAAACACAGAAAAAAGGAACATGGCCCCAGATGCGGCCTGCTTCCCCAGCTCCAAGCCACGACCCACTAGAGGCCAGTCATTTTATGAAGAGAAGTTTGTAAATCAAGTATTCTCTTTTCTTAAGATTGCATTTATTTATTTTCAGAGAGAGGGCAAGAGAGGGAGAGAGGGAGAGAAACATCAATTAGCTGCCTCTCACACACCCCCAACCAGGGTCCTGGCCCACAACCCAGGCATGCGTCCTGATGGGACTCGAACCAGCGACCCTTCAGTTTGCGGGATGACACCCAATCCACTGAGCCACATCAGTCAGGGAGGTAAATCAAGTATTCCTACTACTGGTATATATTAGAAATAGTCAAGTCTACTAACAAGAAAGATAACTTCACTAAAAACTAATTAAAAGCCTAAAATGACATTTTAGCATCAACTAGTGTGAACTTTTACAATGTATTATGTTAACAGACGTGCAATAAAATGTTACCAATACAGAATCATTTAATTTTCGTTTTGAGAGCAGTAACACTCACATAGTTCAAAAATTCAAAACAAACCAAAAAGGAATATAATAAAAAGTCTCTGTCTCTCACCCCTGCCCCCGCCGCCAATGGGGGTCAAACAAAACACCGCTCAAGTATAATGGAGGGACATACACTCCCAATTGTTTCCTGTGGGACCCAGGCGTGGTGACACTGTTCATCACACCAGAAATAACATTTTCTTTTTGAATTGGGATTATTGCAAAGTTCGCAAAACAGAAAACATCTGGATGACAAGACACTCAAACATAAATGCCAAAAAGGAGATTGAGCAGAATGTTAAAATAAAGCATGACCAAGGGACACTGAGAGGACACGATGAAATGAAATAAAAACATCAGCAAGTCCTGACCAGCACATGACAGGAAATCTGCAGCAATGGAACAACGGACAGGACTGCAAGTTTCTGCGCCTAGTTCCCCAAATTAGTCACTGAAGAGCCCACAGCGCAAACCAGGCTCACGAACTAACTCCTGCTTATGCAGCAGATCGTCCCTGCAGACCGACACCAGCAAATCAGAGCAGCATCTGTGGGATTCAAGTGAACATTCCAAGAATCTACGAAGGAACGTCAACTTCCCACCACAGGCCTCCTCAGGTAGAAGGCTTTGTGCTTGATACTTCCAAGACTGAACTGCCAATCCTCAATTACGGGGCAAATTATTCAGCTAGGCGTATTTTTTTAGCTCTTATTTGTCCTTCCTTGCTTTCAGATTAGCCGCTTCACTACATATTAATGCCTGCACCTGAAATGTAAAAGGAATTCAGCAAAAATACAACACCACAGCCTGGTGGTCCTTAGACCACCATTTCTCCAAATCATCGAAGACCAAAAGTGGCAAGATATTTACCCACTCCCATATTCCTAAGAAGAGAATCCCAAGAGAGCCCTAGACTGCTGGCCCATTACCTATGCCAATACAGAAACCTACTCTTGAACTAAGACACTTAATTCAAAAGTAGTTGGAAGGAGGGGTTACAATGGTTTCTAAGGAGTTCCTTACTCCCAATTTGTCTGGAGCAATGGGAATTCCAGCTACATCTTCCACAATCTAACCCAAACACATTGCTTGTACTTTTATGGACGACACTAGGAGTGCATCAGAAATGGGCCGCTGTGGCAAACAGGGCAAAACAGCAATGTGGCAAAAGCCATAGTACTGGAAACCAATATCCTATTTTTTTGCTGGCAAAGACCACCTCTACAAGAAGATAATCACATTCCCAGACTCCTTTGCAGCTAGGTATGCACAAGCACGTAAAGCAAACTCAGCCAATGAGATATAAGGGATAACTGGGATAATTTCTGGTAGAAATTGTCTCCCTTAATAGAAGGAAAGAAGAATAGAAATGATCGTGCTTGGAGTTGCTGAACCCATGAAGCAATCATGAGGAGAATCATTACTAACACACACAAAGATGGAATGTAACACCCTGGCTGGTGTGGCTCAGTGGGTTGGGCATCGTCCTGCAAACCAAAAGGTTGCGAGTTTGATTCCTGGTCAGGGCATGTGCCTGGGTTGCAGGACAGTTCCCAGGTTGGAGGCGTGCAAGAGGCAACCAATCAATCAATGTTTCTTTCCTTCTCTTTCTCCCTCCCTTTCCCTCCCTCTAAAAAAATAAATAAAATATTAAAAAAATATAAAGATGGAAGTTACCTAGGACTGCTGAACTTAGTCAAGATAATTCTTTTTTTAAAGATTCTTTTAAAAACAGATTTTATTTATTTATTTTTGAGAGAAAGGACAGGAAGGAGAAAGAGAAGGAGAGAAACATCAGTGTGTGGCTGCCTTTTGCACACTCCCAACTGGGGACCTGGCCTGCAACCCAGGCATGTGCCCTGACTGGGAATCAAACCAGTGACCCTTCGGTTCACAGGCCTGCGCTCAATCCACTGAGCTACACCAGCCAGGGCAAGACAATTCTTTCGAATTACTTAAACAGTTTATCTTTGAGGTCCCTTACATTTTTTAATCCACAAGTTAACTCTTTAAGGGATAAATAAGTCACAGACCATAATTTCTCAGTTGATGTTCTCAATTACTTAACAATATCACTGTCCACACACCATTACTGAGCATCTATTACGTTCCACACACTATGCAAGACAGTTTTCATATGCATTACTGTGTTTAATTATCCAAACAATCCTGTAAGGTATTATAATTATTACCACTTTACAGGTGAGAAACATCTGTGCAGATGAAGCTCGGAGAAGTTTAGGTGACTTGTGGGGACTTGTGGCCACAGTCGCGCAGTTAACAGGAGACCCAGAACTAGCTCGTTTGTTTCAGTGTGTCCCAGCCACCAGGCCGCACGCCCACCTTCGCCGCCCCTCGCACTTGTACACCTGGGTGTGGCTGAAAAGACCGAGGCAAGGAGAAGTGCACACAAAATTCTTCAACACCTCTATTCTCAACCCAAGAAGTGGGTAACTTCCATTATTACCCCCTAGTTCAATTCCATCCGGCTCATGCAAATATCCTCCATTCAAGCCTAGAAATCGTAAAACAACTTCTCCCTACAGTGGGCTGCGATGGCTATCCCATTCAGAACCAAATCTTCAAATTTTAGGAGTACATAAAGATCTATGAACAATGGTTTATGAGCTCCTAAATCATTCAATAGCAATAGAAAGAGGTATTATTAAAACTCTGACTCTTTCAATTCAAGTAAGCAATGGTCTGTGACAAAAGGTTTTATTAGCTAGACCCTCGCACACCGGATTTCCCTCTCTCTTCCTCTGCCCAGTTTGTAGCTTCTGTGCTCAGCCTCCTCCACACCTGACCACAGTGGGAAAAGGTATATTTAAGTTTGAAATTCGTTTAGCTCATTGAAGTTCCACATTATCTTTTAATTTTAAAATCAGGCAATATTTTTTTTCCTCTATCTCAAAGAAACATTTATAGTACTACTTGATCTTTTTTTTGTAACTGTTTTCAAAAAATTCTCCATCTCATGGTTTACACCACTTTTAAGTTCTAACCTGAAAGAACACTAGACTGAGAAGCAATAATGAGTGCTGAATACATGAGAAAAGACCAGAGCCCAGTACCCACCTGCTGCTTCCAGTTTTCACCACCTCTAACCCCCACCGACTGCAAGGCTCACGATGCCCCACCGCGGGAAAATGCTGCCCAGATGGCAGGTCTGATCCCAGCTGGGGCAGCACAGGAGGCAGCCAGCTGATGTCTCTCTCTGCCTCTGTCTCTCTCTTTTCTTCCTCTCTCTCTCTTCAATAAACACATCCTCAGGTGAGGATTAAAAATAAAAAAAAAAAATATGCCGCCAATTAAATTGATAGAATGCTCTAGCACTAACAATGTTTATGTATGCTCATTAAGAGATCTCTTTTAAACTCAGATTTTTAGCTTGTATTACTCTTGTGCTTAATTTTAAAAAGAGAAACAAATCGGTGCGTAGACGGGTCACATTGGAACTGAACATTTCTGAATCAAAATCTGAGTCACCGGCACCCATGTTTTTCCACACAATATCATGCTTTGGGCCACCAAAAGCCCAGGTGACCCGAGATTTGTATTCCGATGATTATCTCTGGGACTTTCTTCCAAGCTTGCTGACACCTATTCCGTAAATTCTATGCGTGAAGAGACAACGGCAACTGTACCATGGCCAAAAGCAACTGTAAGAAGTTTCTGGATTTCAGAAACATAAGAATGTAAAAACAGTGCTTCTCTTAGAATTAATGAAACAATAACTTCTTTTGTTACCTTGAATAAGACAACATCCTTCTTGGCCTTAAATCTCCACTAACAATAGCAGCTACCAATGCTGAATACCTACCACACTGGGCACTTCACACATCTCATTTAACTCTTGAGAAAAGCAAAAAGGTAGGTATGAGCTTTGTTTTATATGCATGAGCTATGAGGCTCAGAGAACTTCAGTAACCTGTCAAAAATTACCCAGCTAATAAATGGCAGACCTGAGTTTCAATCTCTGGTCTACTTTCAAAGTCCTTATTTTTCCCACTGCTTCAGTGATTCTCAAAATTTAGTACACATAAAAATCACCGCAGGTGAGTCCTCCACAGAGCAGAAAAAATACTGCAAATACTGCATATATTTGCAAATCACAAAGCTGATTATATATATTTGTGTGTATAATATGTGTGTATTTACATATATATATATATCTTACAACTCAACAAGAAAGGAACAAATAACTCAATTAAAAAATGGGCAAAGGACGTGAATAGACATTTCTCCTAACAAGATGTACAAATGGCCAACAAGCACACGAAAAAAAACTAAAACTCCTAAGCTCTGAGAGAAATACAAATCAAAGTCACAATATGATACCATTCCACACACACTAGAATAGCTATAATCAAAAGACACGCAACAAGCATTGGCAAAGATGCAGAGAAACTGGACTTAAAACATTATTACTAATGGGAATATAAAATGGTACAGCCACTTTGGAAAACAGTTTGAAAGTTCCTCACAAAGTTAAACATAGTTACCACATGACCCAGCAATCCCACTCCTAGGTATACACCCAAGATAAATAAAAACAGGCCACAAAAAAGTATGTATATGACTATTCAAAACAGCATTATTAATAATAGCCAAACAGTCCATTGATTAATTAACAGATTAATAAACTGTGGTATAGCCCTACAATGAAATATTATTTAGCAATAGAAATGAATGAAGTACTGAGGTTATAACATGAATGAACCTTGAAAATAATATCCTAAGTACAAGCCAGTCACAAAAGACCACATACTGTATGATTTCATTTATATAGACTCCATTTCTGTAGAGAGAGAAAGTAGTTGCTTAAGTCTGGAGAAGATGAGAAGTGACAGCTATTACGTACCGAGTTTCTGTTAGGCAGGACAAAAAAGTTCTGATGTTAAAGTGTGGTGATGGTTGTACAGACCCATGAATATATTATTAAAAAACTTTAAATGGGTTAATTGTATGGCATGTGAATTTATCTCAATAAACCTATTTTTAAAAATTCCTCTATACCAGCCTGGCTGGTGTGGCTCAGTAGATTGAGTTTGGTTTGCCGGACTTGAGAACCAAAGGGTCGCCAGTTCAGTTCCCAGTCAGAGCGCATGCCTGGGTGGTGGGCTGGGTCCCCAGTTGTGGGTGTGCGAGAGGCAACCACACATCGATGCTTCTCCCCCTCTCTCTGCTCCCCTCTCTCTGAGAATAAATAAATAAATCTTTTTTAAAAACTTCTCTCTACCAGACTACCTCTAAGGTTCCTTTCTAGACATAAAAGTCTCAGAGCAACCATAAACTGACTTCAAAACCCAATTTCCAGTTGACTCCCATGAACCTACACTTTAGAGAAAGCATCATATAGAACAGTAATTCCTCACTTGAGGTCACCGGACCTCAGGTGTCAATGAAGGAAGGACAGGTGCTTCTTGAGTCAGTTTCAGCTTTTCAGAACATCTGAAGGAAGCCACACACTCCTCCTTCTCTGAGGTAAAGTTTTAAGTGTCTTTGCCTTTGGCTGGTTTCACGTTAGTAGTTTTAAAACACTGATTCAAAGCTGATTGACAGCTTAATGTATGAGAAGTTAAAAAAAAACAGAAAAGCTATTAGCTAAAATGTACTTTTTGATAGGCAAGAATGTTTCAAGAAAATGGGAACCATGATGAGTTCCTTGGTTAAAGGTTGGGAAATACAGATAAGTACACTTGCCTACAAATTCTGGGAAATATCCTAGGGTCTTCCTTAAAACACTTCATCTCACTGTGCCTCAGTTTCCATTTTCATCTACAGAAATCAACAAATGTGACAGTATCCACCTAACTCTAAAAGTCCATGATTTTTCCGTATTATATCATCACACCCTAAAAATGTCTGCTAAAAATATAGTTCTTCACAAGGTGGGTGCTGGCAAAGAACTTTCTTTCCTGACTACTTAGCACATCACAGTAATAAATAATACTAAATACATTAATACTAATGAACAATAATAGGCTATGGTATTTAGAAACTTACTTATGAGTGGCCTCAGAAAGCAAAGAGGGGAAAAAACAATAAATTAAAAAGAGCAGAGTGTGCTTGCCCACTGCTGACAGCAAAAGTCAACAGGAAACACTAGAATACAGTCTTGCCAAAGCATGGAATGTCCCTGATTAACAACCAATGAGTCCTCTCTCCTTCCACTACTTCACTCCCAACACACCAGCTTCCAAGCGCGTCCCTGAAACGAATGAACTGAAGGAGGGGAAGAGAGCAAAGGAAAAAAACTGCATCATAATTGGTTTCCTCCCTTTGAAATTCCAGAAGATGACCAAAAGGGAAAGGGGTGGGAACTACCAAGCATAAAATTCTCCTATTTACAGTTGAATATGCTGTGGCCTCTAAAAACTTTTTTTAAAGTCATAAAAATGTTTCTACTACTAATTTCTTTATATTAAGAATAAAAAAGCTATTTGCACCCTTTCGAGTGAATTCATACTAACTTACACTGGATATAACACTGTGCGGGGGGCAGGGTTAGAAGGGGTGCCATCCATGGGGTTTGAGGGAGAAGGGTGGTAGAAGCCTCAAAAAAGGAAAAGCAGGTAAGACCCTTTACAACATAACACATATAAAAAACCCAGTTCAGAGATTTCTAATGAGTTTTTAAAAGGTCATTCCACTAGCTAGAACAGACTGGAAAAGCCAGACCATCTCCCTCCTCAAGCAACTAATATCATGAATACCAAGAATAGGCAATTTTCAACTTCCAATTCAGTTATCATTGAAAAGAAAAAGAAGGCAAATCAGAAACCTAAACTCATTTTAGTAAGTGCTATAGTGTTCTGCTCACAACTATATAGGAGTGAAGGAATTCATTCTGTTAATTTAATACAGAAAAAAACGCATCGAGTCCTTCAGAAGCATAGAGAATCCAGCAATCCTTGGAGCATCAATCCCTGTATTTACACATATGTATGAGTGCAGACATATGCTACATCTACTAGCACAGTCCATTTTAAAGGACCCACGTGAATCAAAGCATAACACAAGCTCACCAGACACCACGATAGCCCCTACAAATAAGGCTTAAAAGTATCTCACCTAGAAACAAACACGGTGCAGTTAAATATAACAATTTAACAATTCTGCCAGCCTAAATAAAGGGTACAGAGATACAAAAACAAGTAACTTTGACCCTGACTTCAAGGAATTCACGTGAGGAGGAAAGTCACAAACTTTCCTCTGAGAGCACAGAGAACAGCAGACTTGCTCACCTAACGGTAACCAGAATTTATCAGGTGGAGAAGTGGGAGGAAAGTCTCAACAGGCAAGGAGAACAGCACAACAGAGGCATGAACGCAGAGAACACTTAGACAGCCAGAAGTCCTGAGGGGCCAGGGCGGGGGGATTAGGAGGAAGGACACATGGCATGACATGGCAGTAATTAAGTCAGGAAAGGAAGCTTGCAGCTGGGTTGCAGAGGTGTTTGGTCTCTATCCAGAAAGTCAGAGAGAACCTGATATATAATAAGCAGTGTTTTCTGAAAGCTAAGCGGTGACAATGAGGAAGACAGGCTTAAAACGGGCAGCGGGGGGAGGTTGGAAGATATGAGAACACAATGGCAACACTTAGGGTATAACTGCAATAATGCAAGTAAAATGTGATGGGGTCAGCAATAACACCAACAACTAAAACCAGCAGCAGGAGCAACAACCTACATGAATTTAACAGGGATTGTGTGTCCATACATTTGACCATAAGGTCCCTTAGCAGGGCACAGGCAATGAAAGAATGCAAGCAAGAAGTCATTATTAAGATAATCAACAGAACTTAATAATCATTGACCATACAAAACCCAAAGAATATCTTGATTTACACACTAATTTTGCCTTCCTATACTGCTTCTGAAAACCTTTTAGTTTCTTCATCTAGAGATTTCTACTAAAATAGATTTTAAAATCTTAGTTCACTTACTAGATGTTAAAAACTTTAAATTTTAACCATATTAAGAGTTGCAGTTATCCTACAGGGATTATTTAAGACTAAAAATTTCCCTGTGGCCACAAGAAAAAGAAAAGAAACAAACACAGGATTAGAAAAAGCAATGATCTTGGTACATCCAGAACTGGATGAGACTAAATTTATACGCCTTAGTTAGAAACCCTGAGCTCTGGCTGGTGTGGCTCAGTGGGTTCAGCACCAACCTGTGAACCAAAGGTTGACAGTTCAATACCCAGTCAGGGCATATGCCTGGGTTTCAGGCCAGGTCCTCAGGTGCGGGGCATGCAAGAGGCAATCAATCCATGTTTCTCTCCCTCTATTCCTCCCTTCCTTCCCCTCTGTCTAAAAATAAATAAAATCTCAAAAGGGAAAAAAGAAAGAAACTTTGTAAATACAGGTATACAGTAGAAATACTAATAAGTAAATATTGGGGGGAGAGGAATTTTTAAAATTAAAATCCTTGGGCTACAAACAACTCAGCTATCCAAATACATATAATTTTATTATAACAACATATAGTTAATATCTTTCATAATGCCAGCATGAAGTTGTACACCACAGGGAAAAAAAGGGAAACTGAGAGGCTTACAGACCCAATTCCAATTTGATAAACATATTACTAAAGAAAATAAGAATTTCAGTCACTCGGTTTCAACATGCAAATCATTTTCTATTCTTCACCAAAGTATGTTTGTGAAGCTGTCAGTTTGTAGTATAGTATTGTGAAATAAAATAGTCATGTTTCTTTCAATAAAATGAGTTATGCTTCCCTCCATAAAGAAATAAAAACACTGATTTTCACAATGCTGGCACAATGTTGCATCTATTAAATTCAAAGTTACCTTGATTATAAATACAGGTAACTTTAATGATAAAATATAACAAACATTTGCTACTAAATATAGTGTTCAAAGACAAAGTAGTATTTGTTATGTTCTAACAAATAACGCTGGTATCTAATCATCCAAGGTTGACTGGCTCACTCCCAGATATTAACCATTAACCAGAGGTGTTGGTGTAAAAATCCGGGTGAAATCGTTAAGGTCAATAAATGTTACAATTCAGTAGAAAGATGATTTAAATAAGAATTTCTGCCCTGGCTGGCGTAGCTCAGTGGATTGAGCGCGGGCTGCGAACCAGGCATCGCAGGTTCGATTCCCAGTCAGGGCACATGCCTAGGTTGCAGGCCATGTCCCCCAGCAACCGCACATTGATGTTTCTCTCTCTCCCTCTCCCTTCCCTCTCTAAAAAAATAAATAAATAAAATCTAAAAAAAAAAAAAAAAAGAATTTCTGCTTCAATGATTATATTTTGACAGATGAACTTTTAAGACTCTTGTTTTTTCATAATAGTATGCGTGTGTCAGAGGTTCCCCGTTAAAAGAAACAAGTTTGTATTGTGTTAGTTCCAGTTATAACTCCTGACTAAGTCAAAGCTCTGACAGCCTTCAAGCAGGAAATCCAAAAGGAAATTCCATCATCAGTTCCTGGGGCTTGGGAACTAAAAGGTTCTTTGAAACAGAGATACAGAAGGTCTCAAACAATTCACTGTAACCTTACCTCATATCTTCAAGCAAATCACATTCTGCTTGGTGTTTAGCTTGAAGTTTTGTCATCTGCTCAACTTGAATGTTTTTCAGTTCTTGTGTAACTTTCACCTAAAACATACCATATATTTATGAATGCCTTAATGCAACTTTAACAAAAACCAAAAAAAAAACACTACTTTTATGAAAATACTAAATACTTATCAGAATATGTACCTCTTGCTCATCCCCCTGGCCAGAAATTCATTATTAGCCACCCAATTTTGTTTGTTGAAGATACTGTATTTAATGAAAAAAACTAACCAAATAACCTGAAACAGAGGCTAAATATAAGTACACAAACATAGAGATTACAGATTAAAAAGATGCAAAATAAACTGCAAATCATTCCATTTCATGCACAAGCTCAGTACTTACTATCTAGGTCTCCTTAAAGTTTTGAAAGAGTCTGTCTTCTATTTTTTCCAAAAAGGATTTGAAGACATTAACCACTAGGAGAGGTGGTGAACAGAGTGGAGCCGGGAGAAGGGAGCATAAGAATGCCTAATCTCTAATAACCGAAATATACACAATAATGAAATTATATGCTTAATTGACTACATAAACGATTCCATAATGGCTGCGAGAAAGCACACCATCTCAGGATGAAGCTCTCTACTCGCTGACAGCGCATCAAATCACAAATCTTTCTCATATAGGAGAAAGCAAAAGTGACCTTCTAGCATATGCAGTGCTTTTAAGCCACCCTGGCAAGCCGGTTCCCGTGGCGGCTCCACTTCAAACAGCTAGAACAGCAAATGCAAGCTGGCCAGTGCCTCACCCAACCAAGCCAGCACCCCAGGGTTCCAGGTCCAGTGGGCCTGGAATCCCCTCCGCCGCAGCGTGGCTACCCGGAGGGGTGGGGATACGTGTGTGAAAGAAAAAAAAGACTCATAACTGGAGAAACCCAGATTTTAAAAGAAAAGGAAGCAGACACGAGTGAGGCTTTCAGCAAATGTTTGCCCACGAGGGGAGGACAGAAACAGCCTCCTCCACTCAGCGCCCAGAGGAGACTCTCAGTAACCATCTGCAGGATTAAAAAGACAAGAACACAGCCTCAGCCCCTGGAAAGCTGGAGAAGAGGGCAGTGAAGCAGTTCTCCAAGAGGCGCTGCGGGGAAGCTGCTGACAAGCCCGGAGCACCCGTCACTCCCACCCCAAGCCCAGATCGCGATGCACACGCCACGCACTGCCGGGTTCTCACTCTCCCTGGGGCAGTACCACCGCCTCCTAGCCCTCTACCCGGAGGAACTGGACAAGAAGTGGGGTGAAAAAGGCAATGCTTAATTTTTTGTTTTCCCCTAGGATGGGGCGGGGAGGGGGTGACTATTCCAACTTCTTTTCGGCCCGCCCCGTGGGAAAAGCAGGCCAAATCTTAAGGCTTAGCTGGAAACAATTTCTCTGCAAATGTGCAAGCGGGCGAGGGTGGCGACAAGCGGCTGGAGGACTCAAACCTGGTGCAGACTAAACAATCACACAAGCACAAGGCTCCGCAAAGCTGCAGGGGCTCCCCCGCCTCCCCTCGATGCAGCCCCGAGAATGCACTTTGCAGCTAGCAGCACTGCCATGCGCGCGCGCACACACACAAGCACCCGAAACTCTTGTGAAATGTCGATGGTCTCCCGCGCGGTTGGGGGGACGAACCCTGGCCGCCCCTCCGTCAGAAAGGCACCTCACCCGCCTGGAACCGGCAGCAACTCGGTGACAAGCCAGAGGCTACAGCGGTCACGGCCCGTTGCAGAAAGGGGGAGGGGGCGCAGCGGTCGCCCCAGCCGCGTTCCTTGGACGCATCCCCCCCAAAGCCCGAAAGCCTCCCTCTGCACCCTCACCTTCCTCGGTGGCGGCTGCATGATGCTGAAGGGACATCAATCCTCCCCCGACGGTGGCGTTAGGTAGGACAAGAGAAAGGAGCAGGGCCGAGAGGAGGGACTGGCCCAGCAAGTGTGTGTGTGTGTGTGTGTGAGAGAGAGAGAGAGAGAGAGAGAGAGAGGGAGGGAGAGAGAGAGAGAGAGAGAGAGAGAGAGAGAGAGAGAGAGAGAGGAGAGCTTGAGAACGAGGACCTGCCCCGGAGTGAGCAAGGCCAGCGGGCTGCAGGGGAACCCGGGTCGCGAGCGAGAGTGAAGAGAAGGAGGAGCGCGGAGAAGGCCTGGGGCTCTAGCGGCCCGGGAGGTGTGTGAGCGAAGGAGGCGGAGACCTCGAGGGGGCGGGGGCCCAGGAGCTGGGGCGCAGGGTCTCCCAGCTCGCCGAACAGCTCTCGAGGAGCAGCCGCGTCGCCCGGCTCCCCGCCCTCCGCCGGCCCCGGGGCTCCTGGCAGACGAGGTCCTCCTCCACCCCAACTCCGGCAGCCCGGCCCTCGCTGGGCCCGACGCCCCCGCCCAGCGCGGGGAGGTGGAAGGCGGCGCCGCGCTCTGGGCTTGGGCTCCTCCACTCAGGCCGCGGGAATTTCCGGCCCCACCGCGCGGCGCAGCGCCCCACTCCGGCGGCAGAGGGGACAGCTCAGGCCAGAGCTAGGTTCCCGGGGCCGGGCCAGGCTGCGAGGAGAGAGCGTGGACGCAGCTCGGGGCTCCGTATCGTGGCGGAGACAAGGGAAGCTAACGGATCGGTGGGCGAATAGGAGGGGCAGAAACGCTAGCATCGCACGAAAATTCCCCCATCCTATCCCACAGTGGCACGTTCCAAACGCCTTCAGTCCACCCTCCCCCATACTGGGAGCCAGCCGGGGGCTTCCCGCGCGCTTTCCCGCCCGCCCGCCGCAGCGCGCGCCTCCGAACAGGGGCGCGCTCGTGGGCGGGAGAGGCTCTGCGCCGACGCAAGCGCACAAGACTCCGCTGCCTCCTGGTTTTTGCAGCTGCAGTGTTTGTTTGGGATGGAGCGACGTGGTTGCCTGCAGTGAAGTTTTTACAATGAGGAGGGGGCAATATTCCTGTGGCAGTAGGAGAGTTCAGTGTTTTGCCGCTTCTTGCTCCTCCAACACCCCTCTCTTCAGAGCCGATGGTCCGGGTAGGTAGGCACCAGGGAGTGAGCATGAACAAGTCCTTCCGCAGCCGGCCGCAGGTGCCTGTTACGGGGGTGGGGAGTGTAGTTGCCATGTAAAAAGAAAAACGGCTCTGTGCTACAGGGCATTCAAGTCAGAGAGCGTGGACTCTGTGCGGGAAGGGAACAGTGAGGTTGAGGTCAGGGCCCCTATTTCACAGATGGGGAGATTATGGCCCATAGAGGACTGCAGACTTTCTGAAGGTCAAACAGTAGGACTAGAATCTCTGGGTCGCAAAGGGTTCTTTGGGTTATAAAGAAACACATGCAGATGATAACCATGAGGAAAAGTAGAGAAGGCTGCAGGGACAACGAAAACCCTTGTCTGGGAGTCAAGACCTCTGGGGCTAGACTATCTGCCTGCCTCTAACTGGCTAGGTGAGGTCAGGCTTCCTCATCTGGCAATTAGGATGCTCATGCAGGCACTCTGTTCCCCTCCCTCCGCTCCCCACGCCGGAACACACACAACCTTCCTGCTCTGTCCAGACCATCTGAGGGTAGGGAGTATCAGCTTTCCTTGCGGTACTTAGAAGAACGAAAATACCGCTTCTGCAGCCACAGTCTGTGTGGAGGAAGAACTGGATTGCCCCATAGTTTTATCAGAAATTGGCATCCCAGACACCTCTTAGAATTGTGTAGTCAGGCAAAACAGGAAAGTGAGTGAGGCCTGGTGAGACCCAAGTAATTTGCTGAAAGCTACAGGGCCAGGAATTGGAAAGATGGAACCTGAGCCTCGGTTGTTTACATTGAGTTAGCCTAGATTCTTGTGCCGGAAGGTGATACAATCAATTATGCTTGAGTCAGATTTAATCTAGAGCTGTGTACAGACTGGGAGTCCAGGCTTGACATTTCTAGCTTTCTTGAAGCCATTTAAGTCAGCACGCATCAGAGTCCTCAGTTACTATCAGGGAAGGCCTGGGGCAAGGGAAGGGAATAAATATGTGGGTGGAGACCAGCTTCCTGCAGCTGTGGGTCAACAGCTAGAGCCCAGGGCCAGAACAAAAGTAGCCAGGCTAGGGTCCAGTCTCAGCTCCACCACTAATTCATTGTGAGGCCTTGAGCTAGTGAGTTCCCCTCTTCTAGCCTTTATTTTCTCATTCATAAAATAGGGATATAATACCAGCCTTGCCGTCTTGTCAATTATATAGAATTTCTCCTACCATAGAACCTGGCACATAGTGCTCAGCAAGTGCTCACTGATTCATCGTTCATTCAAAAAAATGTTTGGTAAGGTCCTGCTTTGTGCCAAGCCTTGTACTAGACCCTGGGGATGCAGGAGTAAGCAAGACAGTATCAGCCTAGGCCTTCAGCCAAGGCTGAGTTCCAGACCAACCATTTCATGAATGACACTGAGCTAGGTGGAGGGGCCTGGGAGGAGGGACATTAACAGTGCTTGCCCAGTTGTAGTGTCCCACACAGAGAAGGTGTTTGGCAAAGACTGGCTGACTCCTAGTCCAGGGCGTATCCGGTCTTGCCCAGAGACTATCCTCCCTTCACCCCCTCCTCTGGGAATAAGCACTGGGGGTGTAAATGTGCTGAGTGTTGGGAGACTTGGGATCCAGCCTCTACCACTGACCTGCTGGGCCTTCTCTGGGACTTGGTCCCAACTGCAGAATAAGGTAAGTGAATGAGCATGGCACTTAGTAAGCTCTTCACAGATTAAGTCAAACCCTGGGGCTTCACTTTATGAATTTAGGCGAGCCACCCAATTTGCCATTATTCTGAAACCAAGACTGGCATTGACTTTCTGGAATGATTTCCTTTGAAGATGTTATAAAAAGGTAAGGGACAACGCCAGATGGGCGTACCTACTAACTACTTTTTCAAAACTAAGAGTTAAAAAATATATATGTTTGATATTTACCAAGTGCCTTTTCCAAACCTCAAACTTGCATGTTACTTTTTCAAGCTAATCTTCACTATAATCCAATAAATAGTATTATTTCTTCGCTTTATGCTTGGGGAACTGCAGACCGTGAAAATAAGTGACTTTCCCTGAATTGATGGATTTAGGACCAGAACTCAGTTCTCCCATTTGCCTCTTTGGGAAATGTTCAAAGGCATCAGGAGAGTTCACCCAGGAAAAAGCAGACTTGGGAGGATAAAATCCATATGTTCTAAACTCACAGGGGTGAAGAAAGGGGGCTCTGTGATTTGTGCAGGCCTGATTTAAAGTATATCCCCTGGAACCAGGCTGGCCACTTCCAGAGCCTTGCTCCCGCAACTGGGCAAGCACCGTGTTACCAGTGAGGTCTCATAATTCTCTGGGGTGGATGTCACAGAACAGCAATGCACTGCGGTCCCAGAGACAGAACTGGAACAGCTCTCAGCTGCATCTAGAGAAGGAGGTTTTCCAGGCAGAGCCGCCCCTAGAGGGGATGAGCTCTCCAATCCCTTGGGCTGTGCAAGCAGGTGCTGCCTCCCTTCCTTAAGGAGGCCACAGATGAGATTCTCACCCTGGGAAGAAATTAATAACAGCTACTACCATTTATGTTGCCTCTTCCACGTTCTGGGCATTGAACTAGACATGTTATTTACATTGTTTCTAACCCTGACAGCAACCCCTCATAATATATATAGGATCCCATTTCACAGATTTCACAGACTGAGGCTCAAAAAATGAAATGACCTGCCCAAGGCTACATAATGGACAGAAGAGCCAGGGCTGGCCCCTGGTTCCCTCTGGCTCTGAAGCTGTGCTCTCCCTCCAGTGTGTGCACTGTTGTGCAGCCTCCCAGAAGGAATATTGTTCTAAGTTTAGTCATAGACAGGATCAAAAGCTGGCCTGGAGCAGGTATATGAGTGGGCATTGGAAGAGAAGCTACTCCAGTACTCCCCGGGGCTCCCACGAAAAACCAGTGTGCCGCAGCCCCTGCACATGGCTAGCACATAAACAGCAGCCAACCCCAGTCCAGAGTGGGCACCCATGACAGGCACTTCATCCAAAACTTCCAGAGAAGGTGGCCATCATCCCATCTGCCCGTATTGCACCAAAGCACCCGCCCTACCCTTCCTTCAGCTGGGGTTCATAGCCTACTTCCTTTCCTGCTCTGTCACTATTCCCTGTTCACATTGGCACAGAAGCCAGCTATTCCCTACCTGTGCCCCATGGAGCCTAGCTGGGGATGCTGCTGCAGACAGTGCAGTCTGTGGACCCCATTCCCGTTCACCTCCCTGCTACCATAGTCACCTTCCCCCTCCACTTGCATCCCCCCCACACACATATTACGGCTTTTGCTGCTGCCCAAGCTCATCCCCTCAACATGGTCAGTCTGGTGTAGGAGTGTGCCTGTCTCCTCTACTAGACAGCTCTCCAGCAAAGAATCACAGCCCACTGGAATGAGGCTTCAAGATCAGAAGAGGGCAGGGCTCTCCCTAGCACAGAAAGTGAGTCTGCAGCAGAACTAGACGTTGGATTCCATCCGACATCACTCAACAAGCCCCTTTTTCTGGGCTCAGTCACAAACTGGAGCTCCCAGTCTGAACACATGGACCGAAGGTCACAGCAGTGAGTCAAGGGCATGTAGGGCCAGGAGAATCATTGGAACCCCACTTCCACCAGGTTGGTAGCAGGAGTCTATAGGCCAGAGTAAGTCCTTGAGAGGCAGGCACCAGGGCAGGGAATTATCTGGTCCGCTGGCACCCCTGTTGGGGAGTGTTACAACTCAGGGTGGGGATGAAAGAACAGCCAGTCCCAGGAGGTGGCAGTCACATGGTTTTGACATGAGGAGGCAAGGCACCAAGGTCATAGTCCTATCTTTGCCAGGCACTTGCTGAGTGTGACCTTTGGCACATCACAAACTCTGTCCTTCCTCCTGGGTGGGAGAGGGGTGTGTGCAGGATCAATGAAGTAACAGGTACATGACTTATAAAGTGCGAAGGAGCTATGTGAGCAAGTGACAGCCCGTGTATCAGACAAGGCCGAGTGCCTGGCCACCCGAGTGGGAGGCCAACAAGGGCCTTCCCACTGGGAGCCACGCTGTGATTACAGGGCTGTGAGACCAGGACTGATGAGTAGAACAGCCGGGTTTGGGTGGAAGGGAGATGTCACTGGGGCTGGGGGGTCAGACCACGTTCAATCAGATGTCCTGTTCCTCCCCTGCCTAGCTTTGAGTTTTTGACTGAATCCTGAAACCTCTTTTCAACTGAGTCCCCTCATCTATAAAAGGAGAATAATGATTTTTTTGTTTGCAGGGTTGTGGTGGGAATTAGATGGGAAAGTTTATATTAAATGCCTGCAACTGTGCTGGCCCACACATGCGAGTTTCCTTTGTGCGTGCATATGTTTTTCTTCAGTTTCTCTTCATTTGTTCTGGTTTTGTTTGTTAAATTTAAAAAGAAAAAACACAAAGAGAGGAATTCCCATGGGAGGAGGTTGAGCCCAACTACAGTCCTGGGGTTTGTCCCTGACTCACTGTGAGGCCCCGGGAAGTCCCAGCCCTCCATCAGCCTTTGGTTCCTCATCTGTAACTTCAGGGAGTTTCTCCAAAACCCAGCCTGCAAGGTGGGGAGGGCAATACCATGATGTGAGCCCTTCCATCGAGAGGACCCTCCAGGCTGAGCTGAGGGATAGGGGCCAGCCAGGGACCAGGGGAGGGACATGGAGTAGTGGGGGAGGGGCCACAGGCCGGGGAGGTGGCAGCTCTGTAACCATTATGCTCAGGCCTGTGAAGGGAGCAGGCCAGCTCAGCTTAGGGAGCCTGCTGCCTATTTTCCCACAGCCTGCCCAGTTAATGCCAAAACAAAACACACTTGCCTGCTCCCTGCCGTGGAAGGGCAGCGGGCCAAAATGAGCGTCCTGAAGGGCTGGCAGATGCCCTGGCATCCTGCCTCTTCTTCCTGGGCACCCACCCTTCCCCGTCTGCAGCACATCCACACACTCATGTCCTGTAGCCTGGGCAAGCTAAGCCCCACCTGCAGCCAGAGCTGGCCCAGAGTGTGTGGGGCGGAGCTCCCCTGGGACCTGCACTCCCCTCATTTTCAGCCCTCCTAAATGAACACCTCCAACACCAAAACTTGCTTGCCTTCTCCTCGATGCCGAGATGTGGTCTGATTCTCACTATGCTGCTGTGGCAGAGCACGTGGCATCCAGAATGCTGCGCACTGCTATCAGTCACCACGGGAGGGAATTCCCTGGCTTGGGAAAGCTCTTCCAGCAGAAGGGAGCAGGTGGTGAATCTCCCTGAAGAGACAGACGCCGCCAACACTAGGCAGAGCCAGTCCTGGGGTAAAAACCAGCAAATCCACCACCCCCGCCTTCTCTCTGTTGCTTGTCTATACTGGGCAAGTAATGGTAATAGCTCATACTTTATAATATAATAGTTACTATGTGTCAGCACTTCACATAAATAATTAATCTAGTTCTTACAACAGCTTTGCTGTAGGTATTATTAGCCCCATTTTACCCTAGGGTTACGTGGCCAGTAAGTAGCAAACTGAGATTTGTACCCAATTAATCAGGCTCCAGTATTTGTGCTGCTGACTGCTAGGCTAATCTGCCACCAAAGATGGCATCCCCCATAAACCCAGGTCCCAACTTCGAATATGGCAAGATGCTTGCCCTAGCACTGTAGAATCCAAACATTCTTCCAGACTTGCCTGAGCTGAGAGGACCACCTACAGATGCTTGTTTAAAATACAGGGCTCTCAGCCCTCCTCTGAGGACTCAGGGAGTTTAGTGTGGAAAGAGAGGAAGTGCCTGCCATGTGGAAACTGTCCCCAAAATATTAAGTGAATAAATACCCTTGCCCCCATGGAGCCTCCACTCAACTCCAAAATAGGGTTACAGGTCCCTGCCCTGCCCCATCTCCAAGCATGACTGTGTATTGAGCCAGTGTGTATCTCCACCAGCATTGCTTGGGTATGAGGAGCCGTTTACCAGTGCACCAGGCTGGCTTCTAATAATAGCTACAATAATAATAGCTAACATTTCTTACATGCTTATGGATGACCAGGCACAGCTCTGAGGGCTTTCATTGTGTTAACCAGTTGATTCTCACAACACCCAGTTACCCTGACTTTAAGGACGTGGAAACTGAGTCTCAGAGCAATTAAGTAACTTACTCATGATCCTATAGTTATTAAGAAACAGGATTTGAACCCCAGTGGTTCTATTCCAGTGTCCAGAGGTTAGCCACTCTAGAATATTTTCTGGATGCACCCAGCCCCTCCTCTTGGGAACGGGGCTGCCACATTTTAATCGAGCACATGGATACTGTGGCGCCGGAGGTGGGCCTTGGTCTATGAGATTCAGACACTCCCAGGGGAGGGAGAGAGCGAGCAGGAAGGCAGGCTGGGTGAGCCTGGGCCATGTGTGGGGACAGTCTGAGCGGTGAATCCCAGAGAATGAGCCTACAGAGGCAGGCCGTGCCTTGGGTGTCCCACCTGGATGTTTGCTCTGAAATGTGAAAGCGATCCTCCTTTGTGGTGTTGATCATGCTCTGTAATAGACGTGCGAATTCCCTGTTGCACCCACCCCGTCAGTGCTCCTCCTCCCCGTAGATCTCTGAGAGAATGTCTTGTTTGTCACTGTGTCCCTAGCACCTGGGATGAGGCATGCTGGCTGCATGGGTTTGCAAACCTGGAGACCCAGAGGTTTACCAGCCGTGGCAGCTGGGTCCCAGACCAGGAGGCCCAGTACAGCCCCATAAGGGAGGGCGTGCCTAGGGCCCCCCCCCACCCCCGCACAGGCCTGCCTCCGCTCACGTTCAGCCCTCTGTCCTCACACCCTATGCTGGGCCTTTGACCTCACTGCTGCTCCTCCCAGTGGGAGGCTTGTGAATTCACAGACCATATAGGGGATGATGGACAGGTCTGAAGGTCAAGGACCTTGAGCGGAGTCATGCTAACTCCAGTGCCTTTCCTCACCACACACCGGGCACTCAGCTTAGGGCCTTGGTGAAGAGCGTGGGTCAAGTTTGAAAATGAGACTGACCAGTTTGAATCTTGGCTCTGCGGCTTTCTAGTTCTGTGGCCATGAATGCACAGTCTAGATGCTGAATACCTCCCAATATCACATGACATTGTTCTGTGACCCTGGGCCCAGCTCTGTCTCTGGGCCTCGATTACTGAGTACATGGGATGGTTACCCTTGAGGCCCACATGGCTCTGTCATTCTCTAGTTCTGGAACTGTCAAGACTAGACAATGCTTTCTAGATGGTAGCAAAAAATATGTAAAGGTGAAACTCGGTCTTTTCTCTCTGGGGCAGCCAGGAACAACTTCTCCAACCCAGCACTGATCACAAAGAAATACTTGGTCAAGGCCATAGGCATCACCCAGAGTCCATCTGGGTGACAGTTTTCCAGGCATATCTGGAGACGGTTTGTCAATCTGCACCCCTTCCCTGACTCTCAGCCCTGCACCCTGCACCCTGCCCTGAGGGGCTGGTCCCAGTGGGCTACATCAACATGGCCCCCTTGCCAGCTGCTCCCCACTCGGGTTTGGATAATGAGAAACAACAGGAGACTGTGGCGGGGAGAAGAGGTTGGGCTGTTTCCCTTCTGCTCCCTCCCTACTTGGTGCCTCCCCCGATCCCTCCTGATCCCACTCCTGCCAGGCAGCCCCGCCTCTCCCTGGGCTCCAGGAACACGAATCCTGCCCCTCCTTCAGCCCCAACCTCTGGGTGCTGGGTGGGTGCCTCACCATCCTTTCGTTGTTCCCTTAACCTACGCACCCCTCGGAACAGCAGTCCCATCCTGAAGTCTCCCCACTTGAACTCTCTGAGAGGAAAGGCTTCCTTCCAGCCTCCTAACTCATATAGGGCCCTCAACCTGGATCTCGCCTATTCGGCTCAGTCAGGTCAATACTTTCCCCAGAACAGAGAACCAATCAGCCTGGTCCGTGAACATCCTTCCCATGCCACTGCTCTTGGCCAGTGATGCGTAATGTGGCTTCTTTGAGGGCCCCAAGGTCTGACCATGACTTGCTGTCACTCCTAAAGAGCTCTCGTGGGCGGAGTCAGATAAGAAAAGGGCACCTACAGCAAGGTAACAGTGACTAGTGTGGTGAACCAAGACCACAGAACAAGACGTGCCTCGAGGCAGAGCACGGGCATGGGCACTCAGGCAGGGTGGGGGCAGGGCCAGGGAAAGCCAGGAATGGTCACCACTCAGGGCAGGCTCCCTGGAGGGCCAGACAGGGCCTGACCGGGAACCATGGGTGCTGGATAGGTGGCGAGGGAAGGGGAGGAAAGCTTATCTCAGGAGAGAGTTCAGCAAAGCGTTGGCAGAAAGAAGTGGGATCCCAGGGGGCACGAGCCAGAGGCAGGGACTTGGCGGGGCACAGGATGGTCAGTGTCTGGCTGCCCCTTGGCTTCCTCAGGACACGCCCCCTCGCCGTGCCCTAGCCTGGAGCCGGGCTTCTACCTGAGGGCTGCCAGTCACCCCAGCCCTTTCACTTCCCTAGCTAACCACACCTGCCCCACACCGCAGCCGTAGCGGGGTCTAGGTTTCAATTCTCGTTTCCTCCACACCTCTGTAGGTTCTGAGAGTTTCCATTTCTTGACAGGGGTTGGGCCTGACTCTAACCTAAGTACCCTCAGTCCTCTGTCACTGCCTCCTCACCATCATTTCTGCCTCTCCCCACCCCCAGCTCAGCTCTCTCCTAGCCTCTGCCCTCCTAGCAGTTAGGGCAGGCCTGCTAATATGCTATTTGACCATGCACTCCTCTACTCAAGACCCTTCTATGGCTCCCCTTGCCCTGCAAATTAAGTCCTAGCTTCTTAAAGTGACATCCTAGGCCCTTCACTGCATGAGTTCGCTGGCTGACACAACTTCATCTCTCAGTCTCACCACGGCAGGTACCCTTGTCCCAAACACAGCCTGTATGTGCACTTTTCCAGAACCTGTCAGGTTCTTTTAGCAACTTCACGCTTCTGAGTATGCTGCTTCCTCTGCCTTCAGCCTTTCCCTGTTCTCTCCGCCTGATAAACTCATGTTCATCTTTCACGTCCCAGCTCAGAGCTCCTGCTCCTGGAAAATCTTCCTCCTTCCTGCAGGTCAGAATGAGCCCACCTGCCCCTGAACCGCTACAGCCTCATTCAGGTTCTGATGGCAGCCCTAAGCACAAGCTGATTAGACTTCCGTTAGTTGTCTTTTTCTGCACTCTTCCTTCCAAGTCTCTGGCCCAGCTGGACTGCTTTTTGGCTCCGTGACCTTGGGGAAGCCACCTCCAGGCGGGACTAGGTGCTCTCTGTGGAGAATTTTCAGGGTCTATACATCCACTGATAATCATGCCTATCCCATAATTTTGTAGCTCTCTCCCACCAGGCTGTCAGTCCCTTATCAGCAAGGTAACTGGCCAGGTTCCTTCTTACCAAATTGTCTCTCCATCACCAGGGCCCACCATTCCAGAAAGCCTTAAGGCACAGGCAAATTTAACCCAAACTCCATTTTCACACGTGGGGAAACTGGGCCCAAAGAGGCACAGAGATTTGTGCAAGGTCATGAACCAGCTGCAGGGCTTCTGCCCGTCCTTCCCCAAGTCCCTGTGCTAGCCTACTCCCCAGGGACCTCCCCAAGCCAGGGCCAGGGCTCTGGAGCAGAGGGCAGTCCTGCCCAGGCCTCACCTGTTGCTGTCCCATGGGCTTGCAGGGTGGAAGCTGCCAGATGCCCAGACAGTTTCACTTCCCTCCTGGCTGCAGAGTGCTGAGAGCAACTGTCAGCCCTCAGGCACTTCCGTTTCACTCAAAGCCTGGCTTCCTTTTCACCCCTTCCGTAGGCAGCGAGCACAGCAAGGACCACAGCCTCTGTGCCAGTTCCTGGGGAGTTTTGTTTCTTTGGGGGAACCAGCCCAGACAGCCCAGCACAGCCTTCACCCTTGGGGGTTTGTGGCAGGAAAGCCTAATTACCCAAAACCCTGGGAGACAGAAGTTTTGACCTTAACAAAACCTCATCTGACCTGCATAGCTGGGGAGTGAGAGGCCTCACATGAGGAAACTTCTGCAGAATTGTAAATCCTCAGGGCCCTTGAGGCAACCTGTTCACTTTACAGTTAGGGAGACTGGAGTCAAAACAGTGTGTTCCCAGAACAGACTTGCAGTGAGGTACTCAGGGGCATTGGTTTGTAGGGACACTTGACCCTGAACTAAATGGTCTCGGTCGGTGTTGCTCCGAAGGGCTTTTGCCTGTATAGTGTGCCTTTGTTTTTCCATCGCCCTCCGACCTGCCCACCAGGTGCTTCTCTCAGCTGCCTCGGTGGGCGCCTGCGTGCCTGCTGGCCTGCCACAGCAGCTCTCTCCCCCAGCCTGGCTGCCAGTTAACCTTTGACACTGTTTACAACCAGATCGCCGAGGGCATAAAACTCATGTGCAAAATATGAGTAAGTGGGCTCAGATCAAGGGCTTGAGGAACATCTTCAGGATATCCAGGGACCTTTTATGCCTAAAATCTGGTCTCTGCGGCCCTCCCTCAACAGAGAAAAAAACTGCAGGCACTCTCTATCAATCATCAGCTCCCGCGGAACCCCCACAGGCTGGAGAGCGCCTCTGGGAGGAGGGGCCAGCAGCTTGCCCCTCTGCTTCTCTCGCTTCGGTAACTTAATATCACCCCCAAGGCCGAGAAAGGCATTAAAGATCAGGCAGTTCACATCCCATTTACAACTGCATCAAAAAACAAAATAAAATACCTAGGAATAAATGTAAGCAAGGAGGTAAAAGTCCCATACTCAGAAAATTAGAAGACGCTGAAGAAAGAAACAAGAAGATACAAATAAAGAGATGCATGTACCCTGCTCATGGGGAGGGAGAACTAACAGCATTAAAATGTCCATCCCGCCCAAAGCAATCTACAGATTTGATGGAACTCCTATCAAAATACCAATGGCATTTTTCACAGGAACAGAAAAAATATTCCAAAAATTTATATGGAGGCACAAAAAAAAAAAAAAAAAATCCTGGATAGCCACAGCAACACTGAGAAAGAAGAGCAAAGTTAGAGGTATCACACTACATGATATCAAACTATACTCCAAGTCTATAGTAATCAAAACAGCATGGTACTGGTATAAATACAGACACATAGATCAATGGAACAGAATAGAGTCCAGAAATAAACCCACACCTTTATGGTCAATTAATAATATATAACAAAGGAGGCAAGAACATACAATGGGGTGAAGACAGTTTATTCAAATAATGTTGTTGGGAAAATTGGACAGACACATGAAAAAAAAAATGAAACTAGACCACTGCCTTATACCATATACAAGGTTAAACTCAAAATGGATTAAAGACCTAAACATAAGACTTGAACCCATAAAACTCCTAGAAGTTTTTATGCATAGGCATAAAATTTCTGACATTTCTCTTAGCAGTATTTTTTTCAGATATATCTCCTCAGGCAAAGGAAACTAAAGAAAAATAAACAAGTGGGACTATATCAAACTAAAATGATTTTGCACAGCAAAGGAAACCATCAACAACAGCAAAAAAGACAGTCTACTGAATGGAAGAAGACATTCGTCAATGATACATGTGATAACATTAATATCCAAAATTAATAAAGAACTCATACAACTCAACACCCCAAAAAACAAATGACCCAATTAAAAAGTGGGCAGAGGACCTGAACTGACACTTCTCCAGAGAGGACATACAGCTGGCCAACAGACACATGGAAAGATGCTTAAGGTCACTAATCAACAGAAAATGCAAATCAAAACCACAATGAGATATCACCTCACACCTGTCAGAATGGCTTTCATCAGTAAATTCACAAACAAATATTGGTGAGGATGTGGAGAAAAGGGAACCCTCACACATTGTTGGTGGGGATGCAGATTCGAGTGGCTGCTGTGGAAAACAGTATGGAAAGTCCCCCCAAAAATTAGACATAGAACTACCTAACGACCCTGAAATTCCACTGCTGTGTAGAAGAAACCGAAATGCTAGTTCAAAAAAGATATATGCACCCCTATGATCATCACAGCACTATTTACAATCACCAAGATAATGGAAGCAACTCAAGTGCTCATCAGTAGATGAGTGGATGGAAAAGTGGCGGTACAGCTCTGGCGGGCTCAGTTGGTTGGAATGTCGTCCCGAACACCAAAATGCCATGGGTCTGCTGGTCAAGACACACGCCTGGGTGAGGGGTTTGATCTCCAGTCAGGGCTCGTACAGGAGGCCACTGTGCTGAGCAATGCTTCTCTCTCACTTCAGAGTCAGTCTCTCTCTCTCTCCCCCCACCTTCCTCTATCTCTAAAATCAATTTTTAAAAATATGCTTGGATGAGGATTTTAAAAAAACTGGTGGTACATATATACAATGGAATATTACTTGGCTATAACAATGAAACCTTACCATTTGGACAGCATGAAGACAGCATGAATGGACTTAGAGGATATTATGTTAAGTGAAATAAGTCAGACAGAAAAAGACAAATGATTTCACTTATATGTGGAATCTAAAGATCAAAATAAGCAAAATAGAAACAGACACATAGATGCAGAGATCAGAGTGATGGTTGCTAGGAGAGGGGGCTGGGTAAAAAAGGTGAAGGGATTAAGAAGTACAAATTGGGAGTTTCAAAATAGTCATAGGAATACAAAGTAGAGCATAGGGAATAGTCAGTAATATTGCAATAACTGTGTACGGTGCCCAATGTGTACTTGGTATATTGGGGGAACCACTTTGTAAAGTATTTGACTGCCTGACCAATATGTTGTATACCTGAAACTAATGCAAAATAACACTGAACATAAACCATAATTGAAAAGTAAAATTTTTTAAGAGATCAGGCAGTTCAACCCCAAGTCAGATTCAGAAATCATTTTCTCTGTCTAGTTTTTCTCTCCCACATTTTTATTGGACTCATGCAAATTCAGAGTTTGACCTATAAGATTCCAGAGAGTTTTGTCTTCAGGGAACTTGGGGCCCGAGGCAGGAGACACTCATGAAAAGAAACCCTGCAGTGGAGTGTGTTGTGGGCCCAGGGAAGAGAGTGATCAGGTTTGTCGAAGAAGATACTTCCCGGGATCTTGGAGGGTAAACCTACCGCACAGAGAAGGGGAGAAGGGCTCCAGGGAGCTCTCTGTATTCCTGGTTTCAGAGCCCACTGTCAAGCAGACCCCTCCTAGATCAGACTCCCCAACTCCTGCACCACTGTCGCCTTTCCCTCAGGCTTTATTCCATCACTTTGTTGGTCAGCAACCTTCCCATGCGTTTCACCTGTGAGGCCTGTTCAGGGCCCTGGGGACTCCTGACCTTGTGCAACGCCCACCCTGGTGTAGAGACACATATAGACGCACACAGAGACAGCGACCATGCAGCACTAACATGGCATGGGGGAGGAAAGGACACAACCCAAGAGGCAGCAAAGGTACCAGAGCTGTTCTTGGAGGTCAGGGGAGACTTCCTGCAGGACTTTTGTTAACTGAAATCTGAGATGTGGAATCTCCTTTGCTCCTGCTAACATTCCTCTACGGTAGTCTCATTATCTCCATTGTAGAGGTGGTAAAACTGAGGCCCAGAGAAGGCCAATGCTTCACCCAAGATTGCATAGTTAGTAAGGGAAGGTGGGATGGGGGTGTTCACTCCTGGGCACCCAGCAGTGGAGTCGGAGGGTGGCACCACTGGAAGAACTGGGCCGAGGATGCTAGAACCAGCCATGGGATGTTCGGGGAGAAGCAGAAGCTGAGAGCCCGGAGCTGGTGGAATCAGCAGGACATGCCGTCTTCCCCCACACAGTGGAGCAGACGAGAGGGCAGGAATACCCCATCAGCTACCAGCTCATGGCTTCAGGACAGCAGAGCTGGCTCGGTCCTTGGACACCATCTCATCCAGCCCCCATTAACCTGAGGCTCAGCCAGAGCAGTCAATGAGGCAAACAGTGTCACAGTGGCTGGCCCTGGACTAGAACCCAGAGGCTCTCTCCCCCAGCGCAGGGCTCCATGTGCAGGGCTGACCACCACTACACTGCTTCATCCAATCTGCATTTACTGACACATGCTCTGGATCGGACACTCTTCCAGGCCCCGTGGGGATCACAGGGAGCCTCCCCATCCTGCTGTTGGGAGCTCACAGCTGGTGCGGGGCAGTCGGATCTGGCTCACAGACACCGACTGTAGGCAGCATGTGGGAAGCGGGGCAGCGTCAGGCCTGAGCAGAGTCCTGGGGAGTGGGGTGGGGGAGGACCTTAGTGCACCCTGGACAAGTCCTTGGACCTTAGCTCTTCTGTCTGGTCCAGGAAGGGACTGGAATCAACAATCTCTGTGGCCTCTCAGTTCAGGCAAGTCAGGTCTCCATCCCGGAGAGTTATGCAGGGGTTGGGAGGTGGGGCTGGGCCAAGCGTCTGGGAGGCTGGCTAGGGGGAGGCAGAGGAAGTGGCTGGAGCTGCTTGAGCCACCCACCCCTGGTTGCCCACGTCGGGGCTGACCCATTACCAGCAGGGAAATCACAGACTCAGCGCTCAGACATCTGGGAGGCGCTGGGCAGCCAGAGTATTTTTAGAAGGCCAGAGGCAGACATGCCAGGAATCTTGGGCGTCACTGAGCCAAAGAAGCTGTGAGGCCAGTGGAGGGTGAACCAAAAAAGGTGTTCCCAGTTCTGGTTCTGACTTCACTAAGGTCAGCTGGTCTTCCTTTTCCCCAAAGGCCAACGCTCAGGACTCCTGTGTGCAAGGAGTCTTGGTTTCCCTGGCCTGCCACTGGGTCTGCTTCCCCCCGGGCTTTCAGGTGTAGAGCTGTTACCGAGCCCCAGTGGGGGGATGGCCCTCGGTCTCCGCTGATTCCCCCAGCCAGCTGCTTGGGTGCCTTCAGTGGTCCAGGTGAACTGCTGGGCCGAGGGGTGTAAAGTAGGAAGCAAGGAACCCTGGGCGGGGAGGGGGAAGCTCTGAGAACATAGACAGTGACAACTTCCTGAGATCTCTTTGGCAAAGGAGCACATGTGGGCCTGAGGGGACTGGGGGCTGGGGGGGGGGGTGCTGCTGGTTTCCCAGGGCTGCTAAAGGACTAGACGATTATCTGTGAATGAAGATGAAAGCTGCCAGGGCAGGGGAGTGGGGGGGGCGGTGGCAAACTCTGGGTTAGAACTAAAGGGTGGTGACCAGTGTTGGATAGAGCC
Source organism: Tonatia bakeri (assembly GCA_004024845.1). Taxonomy (NCBI): domain Eukaryota; kingdom Metazoa; phylum Chordata; class Mammalia; order Chiroptera; family Phyllostomidae; genus Tonatia; species Tonatia bakeri. The sequence continues at coordinate 28,339 of PVIA01008070.1, forward strand.
ATGTCTTTTCTTCTTGGGTTATTTCTGAAAGATGACGTCTCAGAATTGGAGGAAAGGTAAGAAGATCTGTTCATCTCTGGATGTATCAACTATCAGAAAAACCGCCCAGCTTGCAGGGACACCTCTAACGAATGGACGCTCCTGTGCCCACCTCATCCCCACCAATCCCTTCAGACGAGTCCACTCTGTCCTGTTACAAATGAACACCCAGACCCAGACAGGGATCCAGGACCCCTCAGTGAGGCCTATGGAAGGACTCTGACCTTTGCCTAAAACTTACAGATTTCCACATGGTCAAAGCCACAGAAGGTACACTCCCAGGCCTGCTGGTCCCGGGAGAGAACTAGGGCTGGGCAAAGGGCAGGAGTCCATCCCCACGCCTTGCTCCCTCACCCCTGCCCGCAGCTGAGACTGCACCTGCACCCACCTCCTCCCAGGGACTGCTATCCTTCCCGCCCAGTGTTCCTCACACCAGGCCCCTCGGGTTCCTGAGGGTTTCTAGCCTTAGTCACGAGTGTCCTCCAAGTCTCTATCTCAGTGTTTAAATGTCGTACCTTCACTTGAATAATAATCTAAGCAAATTAATATGAGAATATTCTGGCTTGGCTGGAATGCAAAACATCTTATAAAACAGGCAGCTCCAAGTGCCAGGGTGCGTGTCTGCCTCGATCAGCAAACTGGTTCCGAAGAATCTGCAGAGACCACATTTAACTTCAGTGCAGTGTCTCAAGCTGACTTGCCAGTTTTGAAATTCACTGCTTTGGCTAAAATGCTTATTTCCTTCCTGACAGATCCCAGGCAGAGAAATAGGGCTCTCAGCTGGGGTCAGAAAGCCTGGGTCCTAATTTTACCTCTGCTCCCAGCTCACTGAATAGCCTTAGACAACTCCCTTCCTGAGTCCAGAAAGGGTCCAGGCTTCTGGGTCCAGGCTTCTTCATCTGTAGAACGGTCAGTTTGTGTTAAACTATGCCCGTGACCCCATATGACTCTCACACCACAGGATTCCCAATTGTGATGAGCTACCCTCTCATTCCCCAACCCCCAAAGCCCACCCCCCCTCCACACCATCCCCACCCCATCTCTGAGGCCAGTGCTGCACTGGGCTGGTAGGTAGAGGTGCAGGCGGGGAAGCCTCCAGGAGTGTGGGTGGCAGGCAGAGATAAAGCCGATGTGGGTTAGAGGTCATCAGAAAGCAAGCTGCCAGCCCAAAAAGAACCCTTACAACCAGCCAGCCTGGCTGCTCGCTGAGATTCACCCTGGAAGCCCATATCCAGGGCTCCCTCTGACTGGCCCAGTGGAGCCTGGGTCAGGGCACCTAGCCCTCACCTGTGTGGGAACCCCCTCTGAGACCCCCCATTCACCCATCCACCTCTTGGCAGTGCCAGAGCTACTCCCCTTGACTGGACCACCTTCCCCCAACTCCCACCCCTTGGCGCCCACCCAGCTCCCATAGATAGCCTGGATTTCAGATCAGGAGCAGCCTCTGCCAGGAAGCGCTCCCAGAACCACCCCCCCACCCGCCACCCCACCAGGCAGCCCCACCCCACCCCCTGGTCTGTATTGGTCTCTGATTCTGCTCTGATCCACGGTGAATATTTTCTGTCCCTCCCTCCCTCCAGACTCCCTGCTGCCCGTGTGAGTTCAGACGCTGTGGAGCTGACACCCTAAGAACTTTCCATTTAACAAAGTTTCTCTGAAATCAGCTCTGTGCTGGGCACTGCTTTTCATCAGAATTGTCAGCTTGCTGTTTGTCCTCTGGGGCTGGGAGTGGCTTTCTGTTAAATCCCTCTGCTTTGCTGGGGAAAGGTCTGAAGCTCCATGGCTTAGCCAGGGAGTTTGAGGCCTGAAAGGCCAGCTGGAGTAAGAGGCAGCTTCCGTCTGTCCTGCAGGCCCCGAGGACCTCGGGCCCCAGGCAAACCTGCCCAGACAGTCTGCGGACTGGACACACTAATCTGGGGGTCCTACTCTGCCGACCCACCACGTGTCTTGTCATCTGTCATTCTGTACCTGAAGGGGTCTCCTGGGGATACCAAGTAGAGAAGCGAGTGGGGGCGCCACCGGCTGGGAGGAGGGGGCCCCCCGAGGGAGGGAGTATGGGGGCAGGTGTGGCATCCCCACCACACCCTGGTGGGGGTGGCTGCCTCTTCACCGGGTGTGGGGCCTCTGGAGCTCTCAGTGACTTGGTCCCCACCCTGGCCCAGCAGAGGAGCCTTCAGAGCCCAGAGGTCATAGATCACCCCGCTCCCAGCCCCCAGGTGGTCTGTCCTCAGCGACTCAGCCCAGGGCGAGAGCACTGGGCTATGAGTCAGGAAAGTGTGCAGCTTTGGGCAGGTCCTGCCTCCCCCCAGCCCGGCCGGAGCCTCCCATCTGCACAGTGAAGAAGGGGGCTCCACACAACCAAAGGGCTGTCCCTCCTCCAGCCAGGACAGAGGAGGAAATCGCCGCCGCGTGCAGGGTTCTGGCTGGCTGCTCCCGCGTCTCTCACTCCATCTAGTCTCACAGCCGCCGGGCAGGAAGGGAACGCCGCCGCGGGAGGGAAGCTGCCAGAGCCCTGCTTGCTGCAATGCCTTCAGAAATCCGCCTTCCGGCTGGGAGGGCCTTCGACCGAGGAGGGTCTACCGAAGTTTTGTTCTAAGAAAAGAAGGGTGGCCAGGATATGTTTTGTTTTGTAGTAAAAGAAAAAATACCTTTTCAACCATGTTCAGGAGTGTCATTCGGTGGCATGAAGTGCATCCACAATGCTGGGCAACGTCACTGTTACCTGCCTCCGGGACTTTCCCCTAACCCCAGACAGAAACTCTCCCATCAGAAGGGCACCCCTCACTCCCTCTCCCCCCGCCTCCCGCACCCTCCCCTCCTGCTCTGCTTTCTGTCTCTCTGAACTCACCTATTTCTGCACCTCTTGTAAGTAGAATCATCCAATATTCGCCCCTGTTTGTCTGGCTTATTTCACTTAGCATAACGTTTTCAAGGCTCAGCTACTCCGCAGGGTGGAACAGAACTTCATTTCTCGTAAGGGCTGAGCAGTACCCCATTGCACGGAAGCGCCACGTTCTGTTTATCCGCATCTGTCTGCGGACATTCGGGTTTCACCTTCCGCTACTGTGAACAGTGCTGAGGTGAACTCGGGTATCCAAGTATCTGTTTGCGTCTCTGCTTTCAGTTCTTTTGGGCACATACCTGGAAGTGAAATTGCGGGATCATGCGGTACACTCCCACCAGGGATGCGCCCGTGTTCCAGTCTCTCCTGTAACAGTGGGAAGTAAAGCAGCAGGGAATTGTAACCCACCCCACCGTCCTTTTGACATTGCTCCTGTAAATGCTGACTCTGACTGATACGTGGCTTCCAGAGAAGCAGCCTGTTTGTATGAGGATCCTAGGAACTAACTTCCAAAGAGACAGATTCCGACCTTCAGGCCTCCCAGCTCGAGCAGATTTGCTGACTTTCAGCCATGGAGCCGGCATGATGTGAAAGCCGGGACGATGTGCAGCCAGGGCAACTGAACCAGGATGCTGTGCCCTGACCATCACTGGCCTTATCGGAATGGACTGTGCTCGTCTGCACGTGGAGAACTCCCCAGTCCCCACCTTTGAGCTCTCTGTTCTGTTCCCCTCTCCTTCCTTATAAAAATCTCTGCCCCCACTCAGAGGTGGAGATGGGCTTTGAGACATGAGTCCCCCAACTTCCAGGTGGCTGGCTCCTGAATAGACCACTTTCCTTTACATCCGCACCTGCCTCTCGAGAATTGGCTTTCAAATCTGCAGGCAGCCAGCCCTGCATTCAGTTACACTCCTAGGGACACAGGCTAGAGACACCTTTCCTCTCCTTCTCATTATTTTAAAATAATAGCCATCCTAATGAGTACGAAGTGGTATCTTGCTATGGATGGCCTGGAATTTAAAAATATATATATTTTAGCTGCAAAGTTCTTTTATCAGAGGGAAACATACCTGAGGGCTAATGAAATACGGGTGAGGGGTCAGCAGTGGTTGACTGGAGGAGAGAGTGGCTTGGTGGGGGGGCTGGTGAGGGAGCTCATGGGTGAGGGTGATTTCTTTTGGTCTCTCCTTCCCTCCCCTGCCCCACCCAGCAGTCCTGAGGTTGTTCTGAGGAAACTGGCAGCACAGTGTAAAATGTCCCTGACTCACGGTCACTGAAGTCACTTCCCTCCTAGGGTACTAACTGGAGAAGGCCAAGTGTAACAGTGGCAGGAAGTTTCTCATTTTTTTGTCCTTAGGAGAGAACTTAGATGGCCATGATGGGGGAGGCCCTCACTTGAGGTCATCAGATTTAAATAGGCCCCGGCAGGACAAAACAGGACCCTTTGTGGTCTGACAAAGGCGGCCTCTCCCAAGATCGATGGCGTGCAGAGCTGGGGAGGAAGGCCACATACTTGCAGGGCACAAATGCAGGAAGGCCTGGACCCTTCCCATGGGAGATTCTCAATTATGTCACCGTCTCCTAAGATGACCATTCCCAGTGAGCTCCACTGGGCAGTGAGAAAGGACTTCTGGGCCCCCAAAGGGGCTCAGTGCTGTGCGGACAGGGCCTTGAACTAACCAGACTTACCTCTGCCGCTGAGAACCCAGAGAGCCTTTGGACTTTCCTCTTGGAGAAAACTGCCTGAGCTTGGGAGTGTGAGGGACAGTCGAGACTTTGGAGTCACGCGTTCGCTGCTGCTGGGGCTCGGAGCAGTGAGGTGACAGAGGACTGGTGCCCAGCAGTGACTTCAGCTGCAATGAACTAGTCCCCGAGGATTCTGAGCAGTTACATGAGGTGGGAGAAAAGGCCTCCAGAGGAGCAGTTTAGACTTCCTCTTGATAGGATCTTGTGGGAACTCAATTAATGGGGGAGGGGACCAAAATGTGTACCCTAAGCCGGTGGAGTGACCACACCAGTTCATGTGGTTCTCAAGTTCTTGGCTTCTTCAGGGCATGGAGAGGGGTGGACAAGTGTGTTATCCATTGCTGCACCCAGGCCAGCTCAAGACAACCCCGGGGAACGGAAAGGAAAGTCTCTAGGCCTCTTTCCTCACTTCGGTTCCTGGGAGTCCTTTTCGGGGACCCTCTGAGAGCTCCCCAGCTGCTCTTCATCTTCATGATTGCATCATGCCTCCCGCATACGTCTACAGCTCAGGTTATTTACTGTTCATTCTCTTTATCAAAACTTATCCAGCCAGGACCCGGATCCCTCGGAGCCTCTTTAGGGACCCTGAGCTCAGCTAACAGACCGAACTGACGTAAGGAGTTGGTGCTGAGTTGGTTCATCCAGCCAATAGAGCTGCACAGACGTCCCACCCCTAACGCCGCCCACATCTCACTCCAAGCACACCGATCGGCACAACAGGCTGTGGGAATGTGTCACCTCAACAGCCTTTCTGCCTTGCTGTGCCAAGAAGGTGTGATTCTATTGGTGGAGTTTTAGGCACTTTGAAAGGTAGTTTGGGAAAATATTTTCTTACCAAATAGACACTGTCTGCTAAACCATGGAGAAGGCAGCATTTCCTGCCTACACGTGAGGATGCTCAGATGAGGCCCGGGGCTCAGGGCCAAACAGGCCCAGCCTCAGCTGTGACCTTCAGTCCTACTCCCTGGGCCAAGATGCTAAATTCAGATTTCCCATCAGCCCTGAAGCAGGTTAGACCAGTCACCATGGGCATGTGCCTAGACAACCAAATTTGCCTGCAGTGAAATTCTGATTTATGCAAAAGGAATCTTTAGACTGCAATGTTTTCCACACCCAGCACACAAATGAAAACATTTCTTTTTTGAATACATTTGGAAGGAAAAAGAGAGACAAGCAGGCAGGATAAAGGGCAATATCAGAGAATAGCGCAGGAACCAAAGAACTGGACCCTATCACCCATCAAACCCTCATTCAACCTGTCTACTCATCTGTGCCCTGTGTTTCTAAATTATCCTTGTAACTAATCAATCTTCAGTCGACTAATCAATAAATGAACCAGTCTTCATTCACTAAAATAGTTTGTATTTTTTGGAGCAGCCAGTTAATTTCATTTGTTCATTCGCTTTCTTTAACAGTCAACCTCCATTCAACCAACAAGAAACAAAGCAGTTATTCAATCTTCATTCATTTGACTAACTATTTCAAATAGCAAAGCTCAAGGAGTCCTCAAAGGCCATCTGGTTCAGCCGATTAGATCTCGCAGAAATATTCTCCATTGCAACTTTGCCAAATAGTCACCCAGGCTTTCCTGAACATCTCTGACGATAAATCTCAGGTCCAATGTTCTTCCCCCCATCAGAACTCACTGTTTTCAAACACTGCCTGGGTGTTGTGGGACAGCGCTGGCTGTGAAAAAACGTTTCTCAGCCCCCTTGTAACGTTCATATCTGCTTCAAGTGCTGCCTTTCAGGCCACCCGGTACAATTCAGCCCTCCCTGTCTGAGTAGCTCAGTTTGTTAGGGTATCATCCTGATACACCAATGTTGTGGGTTTGATCCCCAGGCAAGGTGCATACAAAAATCAAGCAATGAATGCATAAGTAAGTGAAACAACAAATCGATGTTTTCCTCTCTCTCAAAAAAAAATTAATATTAAAAAAAAAATTTTAAGCCTTGTTCAGGGTGATGGCCTTTCCTACAGTAGATTACAGTCTTACGGCATGAGTAAGCAAGAGAAGGAAAGAACTATTTGTACTGCAGAAAGAGAAGGGCAAGAAAATGGGGCAGGGGAGGCCCCGGAAAGGAGAGGGGCCCAGGCTCCCTTCGGGGGAGAGAGAACTGCTATGGGCAGTAAATTCCATCTACGGATGGAATGTAAAACCCACTTCCATCTCTAGATAGAAACACTCAGTGCAGTGACCAGTTGTCACGAAGGTCTTGCAGTGAAGGTAAGGAGAAGGGCTCCTTGGCGAGGGAAGGGAGTGGAGGCCAAGGTGGGAGGGGGACGCACCTGAACTGCAACTTGGAAACACGCCCAGACTGTGGAAGGGAAGTCTGATTCCCCAGGTTTCAACCCTTACTCCAAACATACAGCACCTCACCTGTAGTGTTGTGCGCTTGGAATTTACTTAGGAGGGTAAATCTCCTGTCAAATGTTCTTCCCACCATTAAAACAAAACAAAAACAAAAACCAACAAAACCAAAACCAAAACAACGCCTCCTTCCTGTAACTGCTGGAGCGCCAGCGCCAGCAGATCGGGCCCAGGTACAGACGACCTTGAGATGCTGTCTCATCTCCAGGGGGATGTTGTGGCTGTGAGCTTAGCATTCCGGCCTGAACAGGAACGGTTTTTTTTCTAGCTGTATTATTCAGGATCCTTTTGATAGCAAGTTATGGAAATTCATCTCTAATGTGTTAAGCAAATCAAACAAACAAAACCCAGCATTATGCCGAATGAAATAAGCCAGTTGGTGAAAGACAAAAACCATATGATCTCACCTATAAGAGAGCTCTAATGAACAAAAACTAATGAACAAAATAGAACCACAGGCGTGGAAACATGGAACAGACTGACGGTAGCCAAAGGGTATGGAAGAGGGGGATAATGGTGGAAAGAAAGGGAAGGGTCTAGTTAAACAGCAGGTATGAATGACCTGTGGACATGGACAGCAGTGTAGATATTGATGCTGTCTACAACCCCCTATGGGGGTTGGGGGTGGGGATGGATGGAGGAGGGCAAAGGGGGAAAAGTTAAGACAACTGTAATAGAATAATAATTTTAAAAATCTCAAAAAAAAAAATGCCCTGGCTGGTGTGGCTCAGTAGATTGAGCACAGGCCTGCAAATCAAAGGGTCACCATTTGATTCCCAGTCAGGGTGCATGCCTGGGTTGCATGCCAGGTTCCCAGTAGGGGGTGCGTGAGAGGCAACCACACATTGATGTTTCTCTTCCTCTTTCTCTCTCCCTTCCCACCTCTCTAAAAAATAAATAAGTAAAATCTTTTTAAAAATTAAAAAAAAAAACAAACACATGGCAGAGGAGGTCAGAATTATTGACTCAATAAATGTGAAGCCCAGGAGTAGCTCTATCCAGCTTCAGGAATGGCTAGATCCAGGCACACAAGTCAAGTCACCAGGAATTTGTCTCCATCTCATCACGCTACTTTCTTCCCTGTGGGTGTCTTTCTCAGATGGTGGCAATGTGGCCCCCAAGAGCTCCGTCCTGACATCATCAGCCCTACTGGAAAGAGCTTTACCTTCCCAACAGTTTTGAGGAAATTTCCAGAACTAACTCTCAAGGGACTGACTGGTTTTTTACACAACCCTGGAGTTGGGAGGGTAGGTCAGCCACACGGAAACTCCGTGCACTGAGAGCACAGGCAGGAAAAATTCCCAGAGGAAATCCAGGCCCTGATACCAGCAGTGGGAATGGCAAAACAGCAGTTAGTAAAAAACGAAGATATGCACCCTGTGAGTGAGTTCAGGAGACTGATGTCGAAAGACAAAAACGAACAAAAAAACAGACTTCCGTGTGTGACCCCAGGCTGGGAATTGCTGTTTAATTCAGCCTTGAAGGACACGTGATTTATTAAGAAACTGGAGTCTCCAGGAAGGGGCGAGGTGGACTGGGGCAGATACCCTCGGCTGATTTGGGCCCCGCTCCTTCCCCTTTTAGCCTGAGCTTAGGAGACAGGATTTCCTGGAGCTGCAGCGGCTGCTGTGGAGCTGGCCACCAGGCAGCACTGAAACCTCTGGTCAAGGCCAAGTGCTGCCAGAAAGGAGAGATGGTGGCAGGAAGTGTAGCCCCAGGGACAAGACAGGAGGTTACCGAATTGTGATTAGAGCTTCCCACTGAAATATTACAGGACGGTGGCAGGAAACAGGGAGAGAAGCGGCACAAAATTAAGAAGCTTTAGGCTCTGGCAGTAAAAATCAAACACGATGAAGTCCCAGTTGTTTATTCTTTCTTTTATGTCCCTGTAGGGGACACACCGGTGAAAATAATGCTGCATGGAATATCTGAGATTTCCCCCCCCATGTTTCCCTCTAAGACTTTTACAGTGTTGTGACTTAATTTTAAGTCTTTTACCCATCTTGAGTTTATTTTTGTATATGGTATAAGTTGGTGGTCGAGTTTCTGTCCTTTTTTTTTTTTGCATGTGGTTGTCCAGATCTCCCAACACCATTTGTTTAAGAGGCTATTTTTACTCCATTTTATATGAATTCAAAGCCACAAATCAATGCCTCCATCTCTGTGCAAGACTGACCAGGGCTACTTAATGGGATTGCAGCGATGAGGGGAGGTGCCGGGGTCCACGTGACTGAAAGATAGCAGGAAGGAGGTAAGTACTCTGAGCCCTGAGCCCTGGGACAAGATGTGCTTTACCGCAGCTTGGAGAATCTGTCCTGCTAGAACAGATAAGCATGGGTGCCACTGATAAGTAAATCTTACTGAGAAAAAGCAGAATTCCCCAGAGACTGGATCCCTACGCTGGGTATCCTCTGTTTTCTACCTGGTCCCGGGAAGCTGACCGTGGTAGACTTAATCAACAGGATTAGTTCCCTGCTTCTGGCTTCGTGTTGGGTTTGGCCAATGGAGAGTACCAGCTGGAGACCCCAGGAGGGGAGGAGAGTGAGGTCCTCCCTTGAGGGGAAGGGTATTTGCTCCCTTGGCTCCCTCCTTGTGGTGGCTGGCTCTGTCCCTCAAGCAAAGGTCACTGCACCACTCAAGAGGCCGATCCCCATGACTGCCATTCCAGGTTCTAGTAACTGCTCCCCTCCCGCACCCTTGACCATTTAGGCCTAGAGGTGGGGCAGCCCTGCTGCTGCTAGCTCCAGATTGCTGCACTTGAGATTCCCCTACACTTTATAAATAGTCCTTTTATAAATAAAACCACCTCCTTCCCTTTTCAGTTGAGTGGGCCACCTGTTGCTGCTTGGTACCCTGAGTGATACTGTCCCTGAAATTCTCCCTGTTAACCAGGGGCAGGAGGAAGAGGGGGAGGTGAGTGAGGCAGTGGTCAGGGACTAAGAGGGAGCAGCACAGCTCGGGCTGGAGGGGTCAGTACCCACCGGGAAGCGGAGGGGTACAGATAGGCTCAGCTCCGCGAATCTGAGTCCCGCGAGGGAGACATGGTGCTGGGCCAGGCAGGAAGCCAGCGACTAATAGAACATTCTTCAGAGCCAGCCTGAAGCTCAGGCTAAAGTGCTGGGCATCCGCTCTTCCCCTGGGGAGAGTCTGGTACCCAGGAAGATTGGCACTTGCTGGCCCCAAACAGACCCCTGTACTTGCTGGTGAGATTGAAGGGCAAACTAACAAATGCCAAGTGTTCTTGCATCTGAAACACTCCAGCACTGATTCTCACCATGACCAGGAAGATCATCTTATGGCGGGTATGCCTCTGAGGAAACCCGTAAATGCACTGATTTTCCTCCTTCACAGGAGGAGGTGGGGAGGTCAGAGCTGAGGCACAGAGGGACCTACCTGGTGCTGGGGGCACTCAGAGATGTGGGGATTGGGCTTGTCTCTGAGGGCAGAGGGAGGGAGAGAAAGGATTCAGGCTGAAAAATTCCACCAGCTGTCCAGGCCCCTTTTGATGCTAATACGTCCACATTTCAATCAATAGTGGCTTCAAATATTCCTGTTTCTCTTCCCATTAAGCTAAATGTGTATGTATGGGGGTGGGGAGAGGGGTGGAGGCATCCCGGAGGCTCCCTTGAAGAGAACGAGGGTGCCTGCAGAAGGAGAGGGGCTTCTCCTACTGGACACTCGCTGAGCAAGAACCTGCAGGCCCATCCTGGTGCTGCTGCTGGAATAAACTGCAGTGTGGGAGGGCCTGGGCAGACCTGCGCCAGGTTCCTGTGAGACTGAGGGTGTCTGTGAACCTAGAGGGGTAGGAGGCCCAAGGAAGTGCCAGTGTCAGCAAGCTTGTCAGGACCAGAACGTGGTGGGCCTGGGAGGAAAATGGAACTGCTCCTCCCAGTTCCCCACACTTCCCATGGCTCCGAGTGAAAGGACGTGAAGGTTGCAGGCAGGGCAGGAACCAGACAACCAGCCAGCAGCCACTGGGCCAACCGGTGGGACCCTCAACTTGGAGAGGGACTAAGGACAGACAGACGGTGGGGACAAAGGAAAGCGAAGTGGCTCCCATCTGCAGGAGTCCTTGGCAATGAGAGGGCCCAGACAGAGCTGACCAGCACCCAAACCCACACATATCTGTGGAGGCAGACAGAACCATAGTAAGGACAGGGACCCCTCTCCACTGCAGAGTGAGGTCAGGCTGGCGGGAGATTTCCCCACATTTCCCTCCTCCCCAGGCGTCAGTGACCAGAAAAGGGAGCAGAGTGTGTCTAAGGTCCCCACGCCACGGCCCTCCAGTCCCATTCCAACCTGGGTGGGCAGGAGGATCCTTATGGATTAGAAGGAAGCTGAAGTTTTAAATTAGAGTGGTCAAAGTTTAACAACTGAACGAGACCAGAAAGTTATACCAACTGTACCCATGACGTTTAAAAAGAGGAAACTCTGAAGGAGTGACTAACGAGGAAAAACAGACCCAGAGTTGCTTCATAGGTCTGCCTCCACCTGTGGACACTCCTCAACAATCAGCTGTGATGACGCAACGGTCACCGGCCTCTTCTCTCCCCAGAGGGGAAACAGAGGTCAGTGAACCAGAACACCTACAGAAGTCCTGGGATTCACTCTGATTGGACCACTGGGTGACTCGGCCTCTTCTGAACCCAATCACTGTGGCCAAGGGATGCAGCGTGCCGATTGGTCAAGGTCATATCTCTGCCCCGGAGTTGGTTTTCTTGAGACCACAGGATTCCCCAAAGGGATGTGGGAACTGCAACGGAGGGAGGAAGAGAGAATGAATTTGGGGGGATATTGCTTTGGGGATTTTCCCTATTCACTCCTCTAAGACCATAAAGTTTCTGCCCAGGAGGGAAGTAGGTCTAAAACTAAAATTCAGGTGTTTTATACCTCCCAGAATGATAGGCATTGGCATACTTAGAGACAAGGTTCAGTGGTGAGCAGGAGTGGCCAGCCAGAACGGAATATCCCCACAGCAAGAAAAAGGGGGGAAGGAGAGACAGGAGAGGGGCGAGAGCCCCCGAGGGGAGTCCCGGGCCTGAAGGCTGGGAGGGGTGTCGCCACGCGGGGCCTGCTTCCGTAAACAAAGTCACGTCTGATGGGGATTTCCTGAAGTGACATTGTGAAAGTGACACGGTGGGAAGGCACGAAAAAGTCCTCTCCTGTTTCCCACGTGAAAGTCATCAGTTCAAAAGTCAGTTTCTCCTGTTACAGACCAGAGCAGGGAGACGTGACGACTGACAGCAAAGTGGTGCCCAGGGGTGAAGGAGGCTGTTACTGAGAGAAAAAAAAACAGGATGAAATCCAATTAAAGTCCGGAATGTAGTCAACAGTACTCCCCAACATCGGTGTCTTACTTTGTTAAATGTACCATAAGATGGAAGATACTAACAAAGGGGGAAACTGGGTAAGCTGGATATGGTATCTCTGTCCTATCTTTGCAACTTTTCTATAAATTTTAAGTTATGTCCAAATTAAGTTTATTTTTTAAAAAGACAGTTTCTCGTGGTGCAGGGTCGCTTTTACTGTGTTGAGGACACCACGTCTGGGATTATAAATAAGCACCTATCTGCCTCTAGGTGTCCTGGCATCACTGGCTCAGCGCAGGGGCCATGGGAAGAGCCAAGTGCCAGCACAGCTCCTCCGGGATCCCACGACCTCGGTGTGCACGGATGAGATGGCACCCGTGACACACTGAGCAGCGGGCCAGGCACATAACTAGTGCCCAGTGGAGGTTAGCAATCTCTGCCGCACCCGCACCTGGTGTCTGCAGACGTTATCATGTGCCTGCCCTCTCCTCTTGGCCTCCCGAGTCCCTGGGCCACGCCTCCCTGTGTCCCGGAGGTGAGGTGAGTTGTTCAGCTGCTCGGTGCAGTTTTTCCGCAGAGCTGGGAGCACCAGCCCTGAGGCCCCTGCGTGCTGGGTGCAGGTCGGTTCCACTTTGCCTCCTGCCATGTGTGGGCAGCCGCAGTGACTGTGTACTGGGTTCTGACCAGACTAATTTTATTTAATCCTTACCTTATCTTGGAGGGTAGGGATCACTGTCCCCATTTCACAGAGGCTAAAACTGAGGCCCCAGAGGCCGGTATTTGTTTTCTCTGAGAGCAACCTCTGGAGACAGAACAACAAACAGCACCGGTAACTGGGGCCAGGAGAGCTGGTAAGCAGAAAAAGCTGGGAGTGCTGGGACACTCGGAGAGGAGAAGGTGTCTCTGTGCCCCACAGTCAGTGGACTGTGGGGCCAGGAGCGTCTCCAGGGAGAAGGGGTGGAGGCAGCATCCCAGAGGAGCGAGTGGCCAGAGGCCTGGCACTGAGGTGGAACACTTGGAAATGCGGCAGTTCACAGGCCACCTGCCTGACGGGCTGGAGCCCAGGGTCCGAGCAGAGAGTGGGTCGGGACCGTGAGCAGAAGAATTGGGGGGCACCCCACAGGGCTCTTTACATCCCCCTCCACAGACCCCACTTTCCCTTCAGGATCTGCCCCAAAGCTAACGCTAGCATTTCTTCATTTGGAGCTAAGGACCACTCTCCCCAAGTCCTCTTTGTTTCTGTTGGAAGGAGGTCCCTGCTAGGGCCGCTATGGGCCGGGGCTTGGAGGACTCAACAGCGGGCAGAGACGGGAGAAATGACTTAGCATCTATTTTGTGCCAAGCCCTAAAGCAGGCCATGAGGGTGAGGCTGACCCAAGCCCCTTTCCCCAGGAGCACTTGGGCTGGAGACTGTGCAGGCTGTCATGCACAAGGTGGTCAGCTAGTCCATGAGAATGGGCCTTAGGACTGCAGGTGGCCGGAGCAGACCCCCAGCCTTAGGGCAAGGGAGGGGAGGACCCCCTAGCTAGACTTTGATAACTTGGTGGCAGGGCAGCTGACACGAACAGCCATCCTAGTGGGAAAGGTAACCCTGTGTTCTACCTCTGGCTGCCTTTCCAGGAGAAGACTCCGATCCAGGAAGCAGCAGGGCCCTGGCAGGGGCCCAGCAGGATGAACCAGGCCTCCCACCCTGGGCAGCTATCTTCCTGCTGGAGGGCTGTATCTGGGCAGGGCCGCATGATGGCCCCATGATGACCCTGAGCAGGGGCTTGGCTCCCAGCAGATGCGAGGGCCTCTCACTACTCCAGGTGACCTACCTCTATAGCCCACAAAATGGGTGTGATGCTGTGAACTTGCCATTTGCCAGCTGTCTGGAATTGGACCAGCCCAGCAGGCCTATTCTCACATCACATGCTAGGGCTCGTGACACCAAACGGCAGGACTCTCTCAAGTGCTCTGGCTCCTTCTCCAAGGACGTGCAAAGTGCTAAAGTCCTCTGGGCTGTAGCCCTAGCTGAACCCTGAATTTCTGCAGAGCTTCAGGAAAAGGGACTGTCTTGGTGACAGTGGGAATGCCAGCAGTGTGCTTGTGTTTCCCAGTACGTGGGGGTCTGTTCTCAAGCGAGCATCCTCTTTATTCTTGTGAGATGAGTAGTGAGGGGCCAAGATCGTTGCCTGTTGGCAGAAACCCCCTGACTTCAGGGGAAGTGAGAGGCCTGGAGGCGCATGAGACACTGAGCACGGAGAAGAGAACAGGGGGCGGAGTCTCAGTAGCTCTCAGGGTCTTAGCTGGCATGTGGCAGGAAAGACACCAAGGCTGGGTGCAGGTGGATTCTACCACAAAGAGAACGGGACCTGAGATTATTGCTACAGGTGGGTGGATGAATGGGGTGCCTGTGGACAGAGGGCCTGCTGGGGCCTCGCGCTGACCCTGTGGGGGTCCTGTGGCATCCAGTCCATTACACTGAAGAGAAGACCGAGGTCTGGAGGGAAGAGCGCATGTCGGACGGGCTCCAGCCTTTGCAGGGTCCCTCCCCTGCTCAGGGATGTCACACTCAGCAGGCAGTGCTCTCTCTGGGGCTGCGGAAAGGGAAGGGCCTCTAGGGAAACCACCTGGTGCCCTTGCCTTATTTCTTAGGTAATGAAATGAGTTATCAGAGAGGGACGGGGGCTTGACTGAGCTCAGCAGCCAGTGAGCAACAAAACCTACCCTCAGACCAGGTGTCCTGACCCCCCGCCCAGGACTTCTCACTGGTGCCTCCCAAGGAGAGGAAAGCGCAAGGAGAAAGGAGCTCGGGTTTACTGAGCAGCTGTTATGTGCCAAGTCCTTGACACACATTCCTCGCAGTCTCCACAACCTTGGAGGGACATGTTCACATACGTGTTCAACAAACCAGAGAACAGAGGTTCGGAGAGGCAAAGCAACCTGCCCAAGGCTACACGGCTGGTAGACCGCGCAGAAACTCAAGCCCAGGCCGTCCACTTCCAAAGCCTGTGTTCTCCTTCTTATCTGAGTTGGGCTTGGGACCCGGAGCGGACAGTGCAAGGGTGGGGGGCAGGGAGGACGGGGAGGGCAGGGAAGCCGGGGCAAACTCCAGGCACTGTCCAGGCTCCCCGCCGCCGCCCAGTTGTACCAGTGACAAAGATCAACAGAAATGACCTTGGACAGCAGGACCTGGCCTCCTGCTAGCAGGACTTTTTTTTTTTTTTAAGGCCTATTGATCCACACCCTGCAGCAAAGCCACACAAAACAAACGGCTGATGTCATGGCTCCGGTGTTGCTGAGATACCCACCAACAAATGGCTTCGGGCCAAGGCCCCACTGGCCTCGGAAGCTCGGACGCTTATATTGATTTAGAGACCTAGACTCCCCACAGCTCTAACAGGGAGGGGCCTCCCTAGTAGCTGGTCCTTCCCACCAAGAGGGCGATCCTCTCCAGACTTCCCAGCCGGCACATCCAACCCTGCTCTCACCCCCACCGCCTGTCTCTAGAAGCAGCCCCTCCTGCTGGAACTGCCTCTCTCACTCTGAGCTGAGACCAGCCTCCTGGGACATCCCCATTGTCTCCTTTGGGGCCCAGAGTCAGCTGTCCTGCGGCCCCGGTGGCCACATTAAACTTGGAGGACAGTGACTCTGCATCTTCTCTGCTCTGGGTCGGAAACTACTTGGGGAGGGGATCAGTGCTGAGGCCATTTCTGAGGGATGAGCACAGAGCTGCAGAGAAGAGCTGGTTGGTCACCTCCCACATTCTAGGCTCTAGGCCTCTGCTGATGCAGCCAGACATCAAGTCCTCCTTGTGCTGGCCACACCCCGTTGTGTTCCTATTATCTCAGACCTAAGCCTTTTAAAATTTGATCTGAATATGGGTTTTGCTTTTTGTTTAAAAAAAAGTTTCATTTTGTAAATATTAACAATTCATAGTCGTTACAATGTTTCACAGCATACATACAGCCTCTTCACATCCATTATCTCCTATCATGCTTAGGACAGTTTACTGGACCCCACAGACATGGCTGAGGTGGCGGTCCCCCAGGGAGCCCAGCCACGGCAGGGGTCCCAGCAATGGTCATGGAGGTGAGCGTCAGGCAGGCAGCATCCCCTGTGGTAAGGAGTGATGGACACAAGACCATGGACGCCCAGAGAAGGGAAAACAGAGTGCAACCCGCAGAGGTGTGAAGGGCGTCCTGAGGGCGGCGCAGACCCTGAGACAGCACTCCAGGAGTAAGCACCACCGGGAACCTGCAGGAGGAAGGCAGAATGGGTGGAGCCTGTCCGGTTGGGGCAGAGTGGTTCCCGAGGCAGAGGATGGGCCACATGTTTTGAAAGTCCCCTCACCAGCATCTGGGTCTCCGCAAATGAGTATTGCCAACCGTCCTGGCTTTTCATTGGCAGAGGAGGACATAAAGGCTTAGCTAGGACGAGAGCTGAGGTGCTCTCCCCGGTGCTCCCAAGCCAGGGATCTTCATCGCATATAAACCAGGCTGCCCCACAGTCTGTCCTGAGCTCCCTTAGTGGGCTTGGGGAGGAGAAGGCCTGCCCCTGCCCCCCTGGGGCCCTTGTCTGGTTGGGGATATGGGATTTCTCATTTTGTGTGAAGTCATGTAGGCAAGTGGATTCCAGGAAGGCCAGTGGTGGAAATTCAGGCCCTGGCGACAAGCCTGTGGGTGTCAGTCTGGAGCTGGACGAGGATCCCATCTCACACTTCGGTCTCTGGGTTGCTTGGGAGCTGGGTCTGGCTGCAGCTCAGAAAGCAGGGCCCATCCCAGCCCAGGGACAGGCCTGTGGGCGGGTCCGAACTAAACCTCCACACAAGGGTCCACTGTGGTTGCTTGGCCTGGACCCTGGGCTCCGCCAGCCCTTCTGGTTCCCGGAAAACGCTTCCCATCTGGTAGTTCCAGGAGAGGCCTGTCTTGGCCAAGATGACGGCCCCACACCCAAGCCTCTCTTGCCTAGTGGGGATCCTGGACTCCTACAGCTCAGAGCTCTTGGGTCCACCCCCCATTTCACAGCCAGGGGCTCTGGGGCTCAGGGGCGTTGGCACGAGCCAGCACTGCACACCAGGACTAGGACCAGGACTAGAACAGGAACCAGAACCCATCACTCTGGCCAGTTTTTTAGCTCTCGATACCCATAGGGGACAGCAGGGTTTCTCCCAGAGAGAAAGGAGGTCCTATCAAGCAGCCAATTGCAGTCAAGTCTGGGTGAGTGACTGCCGCCAGGTGGTGGCCCACCGTGCCTAGACCTCTTAAGAGGTCGGCCCCCTCGGTTCCACTGTGTGGCCTTGTGAGGACCCCTGTTCTCTGCATCTGCAGCCCGCGGGGATCCCACTGTCAATCTGCCCCTAACACCCTGCACTTTGAAGTCAAGCGTGGATGCGCTGGTTGGGACGGGGAAGAGCAGCTCTGGAATCTGGGGTCTGACAGTGCTCTTACCTGTGTGCCAGGCTGCACAGGGGAGGGGGTGGGGGGGAGGTGCCTCCCCAGCTCTTGCCTGGGCTGACAGCGCCACCTATGGCCCAGTCCGAAGGACAGGACTCCCACGGGGATGGCACTGCCAGCCTTCACTCACAGAAGGACCTGTGTGCCACCCAGCGGTAGGTGCTGGGATAAAGAAAGGACTCTCGCCTCAGACACCAGGGGGGCTGTAATGGCAGGAAGTCCGGGACAGAAGAGGGCCTCTGAGCACCCCAGGGCCCCAAGGAGAGGAATTACCAACACCACAACAATTCCTGTGGACTAGCTTTTGGGCCAGGCAGGGCTGGGCCCTAGGACCCTGGAGGAATCAATTACGATTTAATGGAGAGGGGTGAAGCAGGAGTGGGAGGCAGGCCAGACACTTGGAGCTGAGTTTTGGAGAATGCGAGTGCTTTGCTTTGTGAACAAAGGGCATTCCATGCCCAGGGAACACACCTGTGCAAAGGCATGGAGGAGGGAGTGTACATGTGTAAGTTTGAGTGTGACGGGAGTGAACATAAGGGAAGAGGAGGTGCCAGAACATAAGGTCAGAAAGGCCACAGCCCCCTGTATGCGGGTATGCAGGTATGCGGGGCTGAAACAGCCCCTGCCCCCCAGTGCTGGTGGATACAGGGCCCCAGCCTCAAACAGGTTGCCCGTTGGTGGTCCTGATTTCTGGAGCCTCCCTCTTTCCCCAAGGCCAGGGGGAGGTCAGGCTACCTACCAACTGATCCTAGGGGACACAGTCCTACGACCTCTCTGGCTACCAGGGCACCCAGGCACAGTCCTCGGATCAGAAGGATCTGGGCTCTGGTCTGTTACCACACTGTGGTCTCAGGTTCCTCAGTTGTAAAATGGGCATAATAATAGTGCCGACCTCACGGGATGTGGTGAGGGTTTAATGAGAAAATGCGTGCAAAGCCACTTACTAGCACCTTGCTGGCATGGGTTGACGTCAGTTAAAGGGGCTTCTCCTTCCTTTGGATTTAATTTGCTCTTGTTTCTCTAGTTTCCTAAGGTGAAACTTAGATTATTGGTTTTGGATCTTTCCTCCTTGCTAATATAGGCATTCAATGCTATACATTTCCCTCCATGCACTGCTTTTATGATACCCCACAGACTGGTGAATTGTGTTTTCATTTTAATTTAATTCAAAATATTTGTAAATTTCTCTTGGGATTTCTCCTTTGACCCATGTGTTATTTAAAAGTATGCTATTATGCCCTGGTCGGGTAGCTCAGTTGGTTAGAGCATCATCGCAATATGCCAAGGTCACAGGTTTAATCCCTGGTCAGGCACGTACAAGAAACAACCAACGAGTGCATGAATTGGTGGAACAATAAAATGATGTCTCTCTCCCTTCCCCTCTCTCTCTAAAATCAATCAATAAAAAAAAATGTGTGCGCTATTTAATCTCCATGTATTTTGGGATTTTTCCAATTACCTTTCTGTTATTGATTTCTAGTTTAGTTCCATTGTGGTCTGAGAGCAGACATGGTATGATTCCTATTCTTTCTCTTTTTAAAAAGATTTTATTCATTTATTTTTAGAGAGGGGAAGGGATGGAGAAAGAGAGGGACAGAAACATCAAGGTGTGGTTGCCTCTTGCACACCCCCTGCTGGGAACTGGCCCTCAACCCAGGCTTGTGCCGTCCCTGGGAATCGAACTGGCAGCCTTTTGATTTGCAGGCCGGTGCTCAATCCACTGAGCCACACCAGCCAGGGCTGATTTCTATTCTTTTAAATTTGTTAAGGTGTGTTTTATAGTGCATAGCATGGTCTACCTTGATGAAAGTTCCATGTGAGCTTACAGACAATGTGTTCTGAGGTTGCTGGATGATGTAATGGGTAGGTGTCAATTCTGTCCAGTCGACTGTTGGTGCTGTTGAGTTCCACTGTGTCCTTGCGATTTTCTACCCCCTGGATCTGTCCATTTCTGGTAGGGGGGTATTGAAGTCTCCAAGTACAGTAGTGGATTCACCTATTTCTCTCTGTACTTCTACCAGTTTTTGCCTTTTGAGCATCTTTCTCTCTGTTTATTTGCCATCCACATACCTTCTTGCCTTTTTCTAAATTAGTTGGCTTGTTTTCTTATCATTGAGTTTCAAGAGCTTTTAATATGTTTATAGTTTTCTTTTACAGTTATACTGAATACAACTTCTTTCTTGGATATGCAATTTGCACTAGTTTCTCCCAGTTGAGGCTTTTCTTTTTATTCTCCTAACAGTATCTTTCAACAAGCAGAAGTTCTTAATTTTGATGAAATCCAAGTTATCAGTTTTGATCGTGTTTCTGTTACTGCATCGAGTTTTTGCTTAACTCAAGGTCACAAAGATTTTGTTTCTCTGTTGCTCCTTCTTTTCAATTTTTGGTTCACATTATACTTTTGGTTTTCTATATTGCCTTTTTTTCCAAGCATTTGAAATTTTCAAATTTTCAAATCTATGGCAGAGTCGAAAGAGTAGTAACACGAACACCAGCATGCACGCACCCTTCTCCTAGGGCCTCCGTTGCTAACAGTTTGCCACATTCGCTTTATCTCCCTGGATACTTTGTTTCCCAAGAAACATTTGATAATAATTTGCAGAATTTTGTAACACCAACTTGTTGTGAAGTCTAAGCAAGCTGTCCCAGAAATGTTCTTTAAAAAGCAGCAACAGTGGCACATGCCATTTACTGTGGTAATGAGGGCAGCACTTGCTCAGTGTGAAGGGCTTGGAAAAACAGAGGCAAAGAAGAAAATAAAACTTCCTGCTCCCTCTATTCCAACTCCACCATTGCACAGGGGCCACTTGTCGGAGAGGTGGGAGGGAAGATGCACAAGGCTCAGATTCCCCCTGCAGCTCCCCTCCACCCCCCACCCCCAATCCGGGGACAACTCTCTGCAGAACAGCCCTCAGCTGGGAGGCTTGGATCTCCCTCTGTGACCTTGAGCCTGTTCTGCCTTCTCAGGCCTTAGCTGGTAAAAGTAGGTGAGAGGCAGTAACTTCTACTATCAAACGGCTTGGCACCCCTCCCTCCAACACCCCAACCCCAGTCCAGCCTCTCCTTTAGCCCTTGGCTTCTTCCTGGGGACTCAGAACCCCAGCTGCTTTTGCCTGGAATGACAGCCCCCTTCCTGTCCAACCCTCCATCCTTCAAGCTCAGCTAGGGGTTCCTCCCCACAAACTCGCCCCACCCCATCATCCCATCCCTAGAGTCACCCTTGTCTCTCTTTCCTTGCAGCAAATCACTCGCCTGTGGTGGGCCTGGCTCGTGCTGAAGGTTCCTCCGCTCTCCTATTTCACCCAATGCTCGCAATGACAACGCTCAAAGGAGGTTACTGTGGCCGTTTCACAGATGAGGGAACTCATCTTCGGCACCCTGGGCCAGGCCAGTCACTCACACGGGGACAGAGCCAGGACTGCTCAGGCCACTGTCTGTACCTACGGAGACCGTGGAGCCCTAGTCCGCAGCCCCAACGGGCTGTGAGCACGGAGGTCAGGCCTTGTCTGATGTGCCCGGGACCCTCAACCACCGCCCCACGTCTTCATCCGGACACCTCATGACCCGGATCTGCAGCCCGGTTCTCCTGCCTCTTGCATCCCCACTCGGACTCCCTCTCCAGGCACCCAAGGTCCTGCACTCCAGTGCCTAGCTTCATTCAATTCATTTTACTGTTTTATATTAATTTATTTGCACCATTTCTCTAATGTTTATTTTTTCTTGCCTTCTTTTATAATATTGTGTTTTTTTCCTGTCAATGCATGTTCACTTGGTAAAAAATTTAGGAAAGAATAAAAATCACACACACACAAAGAATAGAAATCACCCCAACCCTGGCTGGTGTAGCTCAGTGGATTGAGTGTGGGCTGTGAACCAAAGCATCACAGGTTCGATTCCCAGTCAGGGCACATGCCTGGGTTGCAGGCCACGGCCCCCAGCAACTGCACATTGATGTTTCTCTCTCGCTCTCTCTTTCTCCCTCCCTTCCCTCTCTAAAAATAAATAAATAAAAATTTTTAAAAATCATCCCAAATTGTCCATAGATAAACTATATTACCATTTTGGTAGATTATTTTAGTATGCTTTCTGTAGATATATATATTTCATACAGTTGAAACCACACTGCCTAAACAGTTCTAAAACAGTTCTAACACCTATTTTTTGAAAAATCTAATATTACACCAAGGACAGTTTCCATGTCATTGAAAATTACATGGGCCACGCCTACCAGGACGGCAAGATAGATCATAGCAACTGCGGCAAGGATGCGGAGACATCTGGACCCAGCACCTGCTGGTGGGGATGCGAAATGGGGCGTTCCCTCTGGAAAAAGCCCGGCAGTTCCTCAGTCAGCTAAGCACAGAATTATATGACCCAGCAATTTCACTCCTAGGGATATATTCAGGAGAAATGAAAACATCCACATAAAAGTTTGTACATGAATGTTATTACCAGTATTATTCATAACAGCCCCCAAATGAAAACAACCCGAATGTCCATCCACAAATGCATGGCTTTCAAAATGCCGCATACCCGCACAGTGGGATATCGTTCAGACATAAAAATGAATGAAGTGAGGATCCATGCTACCACGCGCGTGGACTTGAAAATGTTATGCTAAGTGAAAAAGTCAAACACAAAGACAAGATATAGGATTCCATTTTTGTTAAATGTCCAGAACAGGCAAATCTCCTAGACACAGGAAGTAGATTTGTGGGCAGGGCTGCGGGGAGAGGGAGGCTGGGGGTCAGATGAGAAGCCACCGCTAATGGGTTTCCTTGGAGGGCGGTGAAAACATTCTGAAATGATTACGGTGATGGTTACAAACTTTATGAATACACAAAAAGACATTGAATTGTGCACTTTAAGTGGGTAAATTATATGTTATATGATTTATGTGCCAGTAAACTGTTACGATTAAGCACAAAAGAACTCCATGAGAGCGTTTTAACGTCTCTAGACATGATTCCTTTGCACAGCTGTACCATAATTTATTTAGATTTCTACTGTGGGGCCTTTATGTTTTCTATTCACTCCTTTGTTTCAAAACATTTCAAACACACTCAAAAATGAATTGAATAGTATAACAAACACTCGAAACCATCACCCACTTCAATAATTATCAACATAATTTTTGCTTTTCCAGGCATTGATTTGATGAACATTCTTGTGCATAAATCTTTGTCCCCGCTGTTTCCTTCCATTTATACCGAAGTAAATTCAATTCGGGCCACTTCCTCAAACCTTCACAATGCATTCCCAGAACACCTCAGGCATGTGACGGATCAGACTCTGTTCTGCTCCTTGAAGACTCTCTCTCGGCCTGGTAGGGGAGGTGTATACAGTGGACTGTGATCAGCAGGGGCAGGAGCCCCGTAACTCAGAGTGCCCTCCTAGTAACCCAAGAAAACTGTTTCCCAAACCTCTGCACAGCCCTTTCTTCCCTTGTGCCACATGGGGGCGCCAGAACCTGAGTCATTCACAGCCTCCTCTGGAAGCTCTCCCACCAGCACCCCAGGTGAGTGGCTGGGTGGGTTCTGTTCCCTTTCTCCTAGTGGCCCTGGCCCTCTCATGGAGAAATGAAGAAGGTGACCCCGCTAGTGCTGTAGCATGGTCTCCCACCGTTAGCCTGCTCTTGTGAGCAGTGTGTCCTGGGCTCCATTCCTCAGCAACTGCTTCTAGGAATTCCAGGGACCCATTTGAGTCCCAGGAGAGATGAATGTCCATTAAGGCAATTTTCCACTTTTTCAACGAATTTGAAGAGGGAAGGGAAGGAGAGGAATATCAATGTGTGATTGCCTCTCACGCGCCCCCTACAGGGGACATGGCCTGCAACCCAGACGTGTGCCCTGACAGGGCATTGAACTGGCGACCCTTTACTTTGCAGGCCCGACACTCAATCCACTGAGCCACATCAGCCAGGGCAACTTTCCACTTTTTTACAGAGGGCTACAGGAGGCAGCTCATCACTGTGGGAGCGGCTCAAGCCGCAAATCTGCCTGGTAGATAAGGCCTGCCTCACAGCTGCCCATGCTGGGAGCCACTCCTGTGTGGGCAGTGTCAGGGACACCCCAGCTGCAGTAGCAAGGTTAGGGTCGTGGGTGGAAGAAGAGAAAACCAGTCACCAGTGACTTCCAAAGGCCTGGCCTAACTGATGTCCGGCCCAGCCCAGATTTGGACCCCAGTGGGCACAGGCTGCAGAGAACCATAAGGACAGATGTGTCTGGCCCGAAGGCTGGGTGAAGGGACAGGGTTTTTGCTTTCCTGAGAGGGCCTCTCCTGGGCTGGGAGCATCTCTAGTCTTGTAACCTCTCCTGTCTGGGCAACTCAAGGGGCAGTGGCCAGGTTCTGGGCCTGGAGTCTCCCCCTGGGTTGCCCTTTCAGCTCTGACTCCAGCACCACCCTACTGGCCTTGTCCCTGCTCATCCTTGGTCGTCCCCAGATGCCTCCTCTTAACCAGTGCACTGGCTGCAACCAGGCCAGAAACCACTCCCGATGGCCAAGCAGTTCGGGCAAGAAGGGAGGAAAGGACCAGCTCACATCCTGAGCATCTAGCAGAGGTGTCAAACTCATTTTCACTGGGGGCCACATCGGCTTCGTGGTTGTCTTCAAAGGGCTGAAACGATTTTAGGATTGTATAAATGTAACTACTCCTTAACAGTTAAGGAGTTGAAATTACATTTGGCCCTTTGAAGGCAACTGCGAGGCTGATGTGGCCCCCGGTGAAAATGAGTTTGACACCCTGATCTAGTGTATATCCGGCTGGCCATGGGTGAGCCGCACTGCGTGCATCTCCACGTTTCTCTCCCGCAGCAGCAGCCGCGTGAAGCGCCTATTCTACACTCATTTCACAGAGGAGGAGATCAAAGCTGGGCCCGGCAGTGTGAGAGCCTTCGAGCCCAGGCTGGCCTGACTCCTGCCTGTGTCTTTCCTTCTCCCTGTCTGCTTTCCGCGCTGTCTCTGAATCTTCGTGCACAACGCCCCTCACCTCCTCGCCTTGCTGCTGCCTCACTTGTGCACTCACCCACGCCCACCCAGTTGCACATGTGCTCCCAAGATCACGTGCAGCAAGGTGGGTGCGCAGGTGTAGCCCAGCCTTGACCGGCGGCCCTGATGGCCACTTATGAGGCATGTCATCTGGACTAGTCACTTCACTTCTGGGAGCCTTGATGTTCTCATCTCTTGGGGGTTGTTATGAGAACTGAGTTAGATATTACGTGTAACACTGTTAGTACCTTGCCTGGCCAGAGCGCTCAATAAAGGTTAGCTATTTTAAAACATTAACTACTTTCATTATTATTGTACACATGCATTTTTGTACACTCTCTACACATGTCACAAGCCACATGCAACATACACAAGGCAACAAGAACTGCCGCGGATACCTGCACGCCCATGCAGAGACCCACAATGAGACAGTCAGTCACCTGCTGTGTGAGGTGCCGAGGTGCCTGAGCCAGCTCTCCTGGGGCCTGAGCCAGCTGTCCTGGGGCGGGTTGGGGAACACCTGTGGAACAGAGGACAGGGAGCCCAGTCTGGGGCCCACCCAAGTGGGCTGGGAAGGAAGATTCATGATCAGTGTCTGGTCTGCAGACCAATCTATGACCTTGTGAGAACCTTGGAGACTCTCTCTGCCAACCCACCCCAGGCGTTGTGAATCAGAATCTGCATTTAATAAGATCTTCAGAGCCCTGGCCACGTAGTTCTGTTGGTGAGAGTGTTGTCTTTATAGGGCACATGCGAGAATCAACCAATGAATACATAAATAAGTGGAACAACAAATCAATGTCTGTTTGCCTGTCTGTCTCTCTCTCAGATCAATGAATCAGTAAAAAAACCCATGAAATCCTCAGAGCACCAAGGCAGATAGGAGGGAAGTGGGCAGAGCTGCTGTCCTTGAGTGGGAGGAGGCTGGCCCTGGGCCTGTCCCCGTGTCCCCAGCCTGCACTCGCAGCGGGCTGCCATACCTCCTGCGTCCTCCTCTGTGCTCGGGCGTGGCGCCAGGTGTAAGGGTATCCAACTCAGCTCTGGAAGGACAGTCTGCCCCCCTCAGCCCTGTTCTAGAAGAATATAAATAGTAAGTTTCTCCCTGGTCCTTCCCAGTCCTCTGACAGGCTGGGGGCTGGGAGCCACTCCAGGGCTCAAGCAACTGGTAGAGGGCGCCTTCCTTCAGTCCCGCTCCTGAAATGTGTCCACACTCATCTGCGGTTCTCCCACCCAGCACCACGGCGGCAGCGGCGGGCTCACTGCCAAAACTCCGCTGATCTCACCTGCCTTGAGTGAAGTGTGTGCTGAATCCCTTAGGGCTTTGGGAGCCTGAAGCCTGGGCCCCTGCCCCCTCCCTGTGCCTGTTGGGGCTAATTTTAGGGCTGCCTTGACAGCTGCCTCAGCTCAACCTGGGTCAGTGCCCAGCCACTCAGTGTTGGGGTCAGCTGGGGTCCGCTGGAGAGTAGCCCAGGCCAGCCCCAGCTTTGGCTGCAACAGATAAAACTAGAATCCTTAGCCTCTGGCTGCTATCTCCACTGCCTGGAGAGCACCCCTTAGTGGTAACCAGTAAGATAGGATGGGAGCTGGTCCTGCTCTCAGGCTCTGCAGATGGACAAACCAAGTCCCATGGGAACCCACAAGCCACAGAGATCAGGGAGCTCAGCCCCTTGGGAAACGGCAGAGGAGCCAAGGTCTTGGCCAGAGTCACAAGCAAGTGATGGCAAAGCTGGGGCTGGAGTCCAGGTCTTATGGTGTGCAGCTGGGTTCCAGGGCTGCATAACAGCTCAGAGGGACCCAGCATCTAAAATAGCCCATGGAGGTCAAGCCCAGCATTAGTGACTTTCTGCCTGGATGGTGCACAGAGATGGTGCTTCTTAGGGCCCCCCCGGTGCCAACTCAATACAGGCTTCTTGAGTCTCCGTGCTGTGTCCAGCTGTCAAAGATTCAGGAGCAGATGGCACCTGGGATAGTTGACGGAGGAAAGATTTTAGCCTCTGAGGATGAAGGAACAGAGTCTTTCCTCTGTCACCAGTATTCTGGTCCTTGGCTCCCTCCCTGATGAAAGGGGTGTGGTGATACATGCAGACTGGTTGGGAGCGACAGAGGAGACGCACAGAGGACGCAAAGAGCACTGGGAACTCCGGAGTGAGCTGTGCTCGCAGGGTTGCCCGCAGGCTGAGAGCCTGGGCTCCCTCCCATGGGGAACCTGGCTGCTTCCCATGGGGAATCTGGAGCCTGAGGGGCACCCACAGACTTCTTCTCACTGTTTCCATCCCCACTCTGTCCTCCATCCAGAGACGCTGCAAGAGAGCAGGTCTTGAAACCGACCTGGGCAAGAGGAAAGGAAAATGCAAGCAGGGGCCACAGAGGGAAGCTGTGGTTCTCCCTCCTCCCCCAGCCTTTGCTCCTTCTGTTGCCTCTGTTCCTGCCTCCTGCCACGCCCTTCTCCCTGTTGTCCCCCCCTCCCCAGCTCCCCATTCCTTCCTCCCATCTCCTCTGAATTCCCTGACACTGGAGTCCTGTGTCCTGGCTCCTGTGATTCCCTGGACTCGTGTCCGCGAGTGGGAGAGTGGGTGCGTGTGTGTGCACACGGGGCTTTGCAACATGTGGCTGGCTCTCAACGAATTTTGAACAGCCCACTTCAAATCCTTTTGGAAACAGGGCAGCTATGTGTTTGTGAATAAATAGATAAATATTGACTGATTCTCAAAGTACACACATGTACCCTGAACAAAGCCTTGTTTATCCATTCTGCCTGGGTAACAAGTTGATTCCTACAGTGGACCCTCCAGATGACTACAAGCTGGAGGAATCACAGAATCAGGAAGGAGGGAGGCATTCCAGGTGGAGGGAATGGCTTGAGCCAAGGCTGGGGTCTGGGGGACGTTCAGTCAGTCATCTGGGAAACAGCATGGTGATGAGAGGTGGTGAGGCTAGCAGGGTCCAGATCGAGAAAAGCACCTTGAGTGCCAGGCCAAGGAACGGACTTTATCCTGAGGGCAATGGGGAGCCGTGAGTGAGTTTTGAGCAGGGGAACGATGAGGCTGGATTTGCTGTCGGTAGGCTCTCTCCCTGGCTGCTGCTCGGAGCACGGATTGAAAGCAGAGAGAGTGGAATCAAGGAGCCCTCTGCATTCAGGATTCAGGGGAGAGAAGATGAAGCATGAGGCTGAGGAGTAGACAGTCCCAGGATGTCACAGAGGGATGACAAGGACTGGATGAAAACGGGGATGAGAGCAGGGAGGGGCTGAGGAGAGGCTGTGTGATCTCGGGTTCCTGGCCCCGTGACCAGCTGGCTGGAGGTGCGGGTGCTGAGGCTGAGAGAGGAGCAGGTCGGGGGAAGGCACCAAGTTCAGCTTCGGACGTAGCAGGGGATATCTGACTAGAGATGGAGGTGGGTCGGAGGGCTGGGGCCGGGCAAGTCTGGGCAGATCCTCTCTGAGTAACATTCTCCGGATGCCTTTCAAGTGTCCCAGGTACCCCAGAATGGTCCCCTGGCCCAACCACTAAGGGTCTCCAAGACAGGACCTGGAGTTGAGTCCCAGAGAAGAGCAGGGGAGAGGGACAGGATGAAGGGGAGGGTCTGGAGCCAAGGATAAGGGACACCCCCCAGGGCACAGAGGTCTGGAGAGGGGTGGAGTAGGAACCAGCCACAGGCAGGCAGGGCTGGCAGAACTTAGAGATCAGCCCAAGGCCGCCATTGCACAGATGGGCAGGAGGATCCCTACCGAGGGGTGGGGACGGGCCAAGCAAAGTGGGAGGCAAACGGATCACCAGCTCCCGGCTTAAGGCTGTCCCCTGGGTCACGCTGGCTGGGAGTGGTCAGCTTGCTGTGACTCTGAGATTGAGCTTCCTGGCCATGCCCAGGTGTTGTGGGCTTGTCTGGTCCACAGGGGTGCACTGGGGGGCAGACAGGTGAGAGCCCAACCTCTTATCAAGCAGCACCCCAAAACCCACTGTCAGCCCAGCTCAGCCCCTGCTATTACGTTCTCAGCTTCAGGCCCCAGGCTGGGCTGCTGCTGGAGGAGGAACCCACAGACCCTGACCTGGGGCACTCACAGCCCAGCACTGAGCTCACTCCTAGAACAGGCTGCCATGCATGTCAGAGGACAGGGTGGGTGGGGGGATGGGGGACTGTGGCATCACGCAGTGTGTTCCACACAGAGTGAGCTGCAATGGGGACAATCTCCTTCAACAAATGCCTCCAGCACCTGCTCAGCACCAGGCTCTGTTCTAGGATCTCAAGACAGTGAACGGGTTTGTGTTTTAACTGAAGACTGACAGTAAACAAATACACAATACACAGTATAACGTTGAGATGGGACAAGTGGGATGAAGAGACACAGAACAGGGTAGGAGTGCAACGGGCAGTGTGGAATGGCTGTTGGATAAGAAAAAACCCTGCTTGTGGGCCTGGTGGTCTGGGTGATTTTGGCCAAGTCTCTTTCCCCAACTCCCTGATTCAATTTCCTATTGGGGCTCGAGCTGAGCCATCTCTGAGGGGCCTACCTGGCCCAGCTGTTAGAAGGGCCTGAGGGGAATGACAAGCCTCTCCCACAATGTCCAGCCCCACCCACCTGCTCCTGCCCACAAGACCCCTCCACCCAGGACAACTCAGCTCCTCCTGGCAGGGAGCCTGGCTGGAGCTGAGGAGCCAGGGCCCGGACACCGCCCTAGATCTAGCCTGGCAGGTAGAGGTGATTCACCTGCGGGTGTCAAGATCCAGGAAACTGCCTGAGGTGGGAGGTGTGTCAGAGCAGAAACATGGAGACTCACTGGCTGGCCTCACTGGGGAGGGCCCTGGCCTTTCCTAAGGATCTTTCTGCTCTCCAGGAGGCCCAGATTGCAGGTGAGGAGTTGCAAGGGGCCCAAGACCTTGCCACTGCCTGTCCCCTCCAGGGCTCAGTCTCCTAGCCCACATATGGGGGAGTGATGGGGCTAGATAATCTTTAATGCTCCTTCCAGCTCTGAAGTCCTGTTCTGTTGAGTACGTTGCAGGAGGCCCAGGGTCTCTCTAAGGGTTCCACGGAGGCTCCAGGCAGAGAGGAGTGGCAGATTCTGGGATGGGGGTGGGATGGGAGAAGGGTTGCCAGGTTTAGCAAGCAAAAATGTGAATTTCAGATAAGCAACAAATAATTTTTTAGCGTAAGCATGTCCCCAATATTACTTATGCTAAAGAATTATTCACTATCTGAAATTCAGATGTAACTGGGTGACTTACATTTTATCCGTCAACTCTAGGTGGGGAAAGTGATTGGAGCTGGGACTTCAACCGAGGAAGGTCCTAGAGTTTCAGATGGCTGCCTACTTCGGTGCTCTTTGGATCCCTTATCCATGGACTTCTCAATGCCTTATTAGAAGGTAAGGGGATGAGGAAGGGAGAACCAGGAGCTGGGGAAACCAAGAGCTGTGTAGAGAGGGAGTGAGGCCCCGGGACCCCCAGGGGCAGCACCTGCCACCCTGAATCCAGCTAACCCCCCACTACTCCTCCCATTGGGCAGGCGGGTCTCCCCACCGCCTCCTGCACAGCCCAGACCCCAGACGCATTCCTGCCTCCACAGCCTGCTCTCTTCCTGCCCCCTTCCCTTCTATAAAACTCTACCCACTGCAGGAACCCTCTGGCTACTTTTTAGCATCAAGA
Source organism: Tonatia bakeri (assembly GCA_004024845.1). NCBI lineage: Eukaryota > Metazoa > Chordata > Mammalia > Chiroptera > Phyllostomidae > Tonatia > Tonatia bakeri. The sequence goes on from PVIA01008070.1 coordinate 58,711, forward strand.
CTGCCTCTTCCAAGTTCCCAGAGTGCTGTCAGCTCGTTCTCTGGCATTGGCACAGAGCCATTCAATCAACGGAGCACCCTCTCCGTAGCAGGTGCTGGACACAGCAGTGCTCAGGATGGACACAGCCCCCGCCCCCTTGGAGCTCACAGGCCAGTGGCGGACAGGTATACAATCGCAACGTGGGAAGATAATTGCCCTTTGGCAAGGGCTCAGGAGTCCGTGTGACTGGAGGCATCATACAGGGGGTGGGGCCATGTTCTGTTTAATTCAGTTCCCACCACACAGCAGACTTCAGTCAATCTTAGTGGGAGAAATGCAAGTGCTGAGGGAGAAGAGAGGAGGGAGGGCGTCCCAGGACACCTTCCTCACTGGAGGAGGAAGAAGGATTTGTCAGACGGAGGGAAAAGCCCAGGCATAGGCCTGGTGTGTGCGGGCAACGACGGGGAGAGGAGCATCAGCACAGGCTGGGCTGAGAGGCACTGGGCAGCTCGGTCACGTGCTGTGGACCCATGACCTGGAAAGGCTTCATATCACGGTGCGCCCCTCCTCACCGAGCAGCCAGTCTGCGAGGTTCTCTGTTTCTGAAAGGCAGGGGCTGGGTCTTCCTCTTCTCTCTTGCTCTCTAGGGACTAGGCTGAGAACACAACACAGAAGATGGGTTAATTGGGAGCTTCGGGATGGATGGCTCCTTGAGGATGGCTGAGAGAACCACTTAGACCATTGTGTTTTGCTGGGGCAGTTTTAGTAGGTGATCATATTCACTCAGCAATATTGGGAAAGATGGGTGACTTTCTGCCCTACATGGAGGCCCCTGTGGCATATAGCACGCTTGCCCAGACCCCTGGTCTGGGATGACGCAGTGACAGTGGCAGGCGATGTCTATATACCGTCACTGAACTCCCTGCTGAATGAGCCAGGCCCCAACAGACCGTAACCTCCAGCACCGGATTTAGAAAGAGAGAGTCTTAGGGAAGTTAGGTGATTTACCCGGGGAGTTCAGGTACTAGATATTCAGGCTAAGCCAGGACTTCCCGAGTGCTGAGTCTCCAGCTCAGTTACTTAGCTGCCCTTATTTTTTTTAAGTAATTTCTGGGACATTGCTTATGTTTGGCACTCAGAAAGTCACTCCAGTTTTATGCCATTTTGATCTTTGCTACTCACATTGCAGAAGCTGTCAAAACTGTTGCTTGTCTGTGAACCTCTGCTGTGGCCTTTGCCCAGCAGCAGTACATTAAGGAAGGAGGGAAGGAAGGAAGGAAGGAAGGAAGGAAGGAAGGAAGGAAGGAAGGAAGGAAGGAAGGAAGGAAGGAAGAAAGCAGGGATGAGGCTTGCTCCTCTTGGGGTTTGCTCACATTTTCTCTGGGTGCCCCACCCTTCCTCCAGTGCACAGCCCTGCCCTGCTCTGCCCTGCCCTGAGTCATGTGGCAACCCTAGCACACTTGGGACAGCTCGTCCCTCTGCATGCAGCAGTGTTCCTGCTCTGTAACACAGGCTCACACCATCCTCCCACACGTCACCCAGAAAGTAATTCACTCCCTCAAGGTATCCAATGGCCACCATCCAGGTCTACCGCTAGGCAAGCTTCTTCCTGGGTATGCAGTGTGCCATGTCTCCACTGCTAGAGTGTGAAGGCCTTGAGGACAGTGTGAACCCCAAGAAAGAATATATCTGCCAAGAAAGATTCCCCATGGTAAACTGGGACAAAATCCATAACCAGAGTCTAGCAGCCATTGCTGACACAGTCTTCTCACACACTCTGCTTTTCAGGGGAAAACTACAGATGGCGCTTTCAACCTGCCGCACTGCAGTTCTGCTGAGTCAATCCTTAGAAGAGAGTGTCTGGTATGATATTGACCAATGGACTGAGAGACCTGGCCCAATCAGAACTGTAAAGCTATATCCTCATTTGCATTTATACTGACCAATCAAAACTGCTCCATAATAGCCAGTCAGAATGCACAACTCTGACCAATCACTACTGTATGATTTGGAACAATCAACTGTGCAAATTTGGATTCCTCATTTGCATAAAAATGGACCAATCAGGAACCAGGGCGGGAACTTTCTCTATAAAAGGCATTCACTGGGGTAGGTCAGTTGGGCATCATCCTGCAAAGCAAAAGGTTGCTGATTCAGTTCTGGTCAGGGTATATGCCTGGGCTGCATATTCAGTCCTTGGCTGGGACACATACAGTTGATGTTTCTCTCTCACATTGATGATTCTCTCTCTCTCTCCCCTCTTCCCCTTTCTCTAAAAATAAATAGAATCTTTTTTTTAAGGCAAACGTTTAGCATCCCACAGAAGCTGTACTTCCCCATTTGCAAATGATTCATTAAATAAAGTTTCTCCTTTTTCCACATCTCACATTGGAAGTTTCTATTGATGATAGGGACCTTGCATTCTCTCATTTGTGTACTCAATAAACACCTACTGACAGTCTTTGTGGAGAGTTTCTATGGTTTCCTGCTTCAGCAGTGCTTGGATGGAACCCACACTCAACCCCAGCCTGCTGCTCAGAGTCACCCTTATGCCACCTCTTCACAGCACTCTTGGAGCACCCCAAGGCCCCCATGGCTGTCTCCTCAGCCACCTGCCATGATGACTGGAGTTCCCTTTGCAGGTGCGCCAGAACTACCACCAGAACCCGAGGCTGCCGTTACCTGCCACATCGACCTGGAGCTCTAGGCCTCCTGTGTCTACCTGCCCATGTCTTACTGCTTTGACCATGATGATGTGGCTTTGAAGAAGTTCATCAAATATTTTCTTCACCAATCTCACAAGGAGAGGGAACATGATGAGAAACTGATGAAGCTGCAGAACCAACAAGGTGGTCAAATCTTCCTTTAGAATATCAGGAAACCTGATCGTGGCGACTGGGAATGTGGGTTGAATACGATGGAGTGTGTATTACACTTGGAAAAAGTGTGAATCAGTCACTACTGGAATCACACAAGCTAGCCACTGTCAAAAACAACCCCCATTTGTGTGACTTCATTGAGACTCATTACCTGAAAGAGGTGAAATTCATCAAGAATTGGGTGACCACGTTACCAGCTTGTGCAAGATGGAGGCCCCCCAAATCTGGCATGGAGGATTAGCTCCTTGACAAGCATACATTACTCTGGCTTCCCGTACCACTAGGGTAACGTCCCTGGTCACCAAGGCAGTGCAAGCAAGTTGGGGTTAACTTTACCCTTTCTATAAGTTGTATCAAATCATCTACTTCTGTTCCTTCATTTTTATTGTTCCTTCAAATAAAGTAATTTGGTAACTGACCTCCTCCAAAAAAATCAATCACCTACTGTGTGCCAGGAATACTTCTGGGCACTAGGGTACAGTTGGGGCTTATATACACTGACACTTATGACTGCTTTGCCACCCTGACTGTCCCTGGGTGTCCCGCCCAGGCCTCCTCATGGTCCATCAACTGAAGGGCTAATGTCTGGCTGATCATGGACACTTCAGAAGCTCAGACCACAACAACCCACATCTTGGACCTCCTGGACATCCCTGGCTTCTCTAGGTGTGTGCCTGGTGCCAGGCTAGCCCTCACAGGGGTGAACATGGGCAGCTTTATAAGGTGAAACTGGTGGAAGTAAACTGTATTGGGTGCGGACATGCATGAGACCTTGAGAGCCACTCTGCAACCGTCTCCTCACCGGTAGTCCTCAGAGTCAAGTTTGGCCATGATGAGTCCCCTTCCTTCTACTTACTCCAGGATCCAGCCAGCCCTCTCTCTCTCTTCCGGTTTTGGTACCATGTTGGGCTTGTGACCTTAGTGGCAGGTGCCGCTTCCCTGTTGCCTGTGGATTTCTGGTCAGCTTCACCCAAGAACCTTGACAGAAGCCTGAGAACTTACACCGGGTACTGCGCTAGGCAACTGCGTGAATCCTCTCATCTCACGTCATCTCATCCTCCAGCAGCCCTGTAAAATAGCCTTTCTTATTATCCTCCTCATTTCACAGGTGCAGAAACTGAGGACTACAGGGTTTAAGTAAATTAACAAGTGATGGAATCAGGATTTGAATCTGAGGTGGTCTGTTCCAAACCATTCCTCTTCATTCCTACACATCCCTGCCCCGCATTTGTGTTTGAGAAAGGCCCAGGCAAAGGTAGCCACAATATCCTCCTGCACCGAATGGAGGCACATTTGCTCATCAGAGAAGGAAGTGGCCCTGACTAGTGCGTGAGAGCCTCTGTGGATATTATGTTGGATTAAGATATTCTACTGTTGACTTAGAACAGGACCATCAGGCCTCAAGACTCCACCCTGTGGGAAGACAGTGAGGTTCTTCCTGGTACAAGTCACCCGGGGAAGGTACGTGGTCCAGGGCCTGGAAAGCAGAACTGCCTTAGGCTATGGAAGAGAGGTCCCAGCTCTCTCAGTCTGGATTTTTAAAGGTTTTGGTGTCCACAGGGGTGCTCCCAAGTCAGGAAGAGGCCGGTCAGGAACATGGAGAGCCCGGTTACCATCGGGCAAGGCCTTCATTTTCTCCCCCCGGCGGCCAAGTGTCACCTGATACGCCAGCAGGCCACACTCCACTCTATTCATTTTCCTGTGTTATTTCTGTCTGAGCGGCCTTGTGACATATAGCCTTTGTAACGAAAAATTTTTAAAGGATGCATTTTTAGATAATTTTTAAGTGAACTTTAAAAATAAATAAATCTTTTAAAAGAATAGTTTTGCATTTACAGAAAAGTTGCCAAGAGGATTCTTGTACACCCTCAGCCAGTTTTCTCTGTTGTAACATCTTATATTTGTCACAACTAACAAACCAATATTCATACATCATTATTAACTGAAGTCCATACTTCCTTTGGATTCCTTTCACTTACACTTAACGTCCTCTTTCTGTCCCAGCACGTCACATCTCGTTCATCATCTCGCCTCCCTGCCCTCTTTCTGGTCTGGGGCAGCTGCTCAAACATTCCTTGTGTTTGACGGCTTTGGCAGTTCTGAGGAGTATTGGTCAGATATTTGGCAGACCACTTCCCAATTTGTTTTTTTCTGATATGTTTCTCGTGGTGAGATGGGACAGGTTCTTGGGAGTAAGATCACAGAGGTAAAGCGCCGTTCTCATCACATCAGATCAAGGGCAGGTAAGGTCAACATGACTTCCTGCTGTTCATGTAAACTTGACTCACGGCTACGGTTCTGTTTGCCAGGTTTCTCCACTGCAGAGTGGCTAAGAGGATGCCTTCCATGTCGTGCCAACCCAAACCACTACGATGGAGGGGCAGCAGTCTGGAGGTCTGCGTGGTGGTGACAACAGTAACCAGTGAGAGGGACTCACAATGTGGAAGGTGAATCTCAGAGGGTAACCCCCTCTCATCTTCAAGGATTTGGGGCTCTACCAGCCTCAGCAGGTAGCAGGACTCATTCATCTCCGTGTCCCCAGTCCCCCGCTAGGCTGTCTGTTGAATGCATTGGATTTTTTCTTTTGCAGATGCCTTTTTTTTAATTGAGGTGAAATTCATTTAACATAAAATTAACCATCTTTTTTTTTACCCTCACCCAAGTACATTTTTTTTTACATTGTTTTTAGAGAAAGAGGAAGGGCGAGAGAGAAACATCAATGTGAGAGAGAAACATTGATTGGTGGCCTCCCACGTGCATCCACACTGGAGATTTTACACGCTTGCACCAGGGAGCAAATCCACAACCTAGGTGTGTACCCTCCCCGGGAATCCAACCTGCAGGCTTCTGGTCACAGGACAATGCTCCAACCAACTGAGCCACACTGGCCAGGGCTAAATCAACCATCTTAAAGTGCGCAATTCGGTGGCATTTATGCATTCACAGTGTTGTTCAACCGTCCATTCTATCTAGCTCCAAAATGCTTTCAACACCCCAAAAGAAAACCCCATACCCATAAAGCAGTGACTCCCTATTCCCCTCTCCCTTTAGCCCCTGTACCTATTCCAGATATTTCACATAAATGGAATCATATAACATATGACCTTTTGTGTCTGGCTTCTTTCATATGCAATAATGTTTTTAAGGTTCATCTGTATTATAGCATGTGTCAGAGCTTTATTCCTTTTTATGGCTGAGATTATACACACACACGCGTGTGCACGTCAATCACTTTGGCCATCCCTCCACTGATGGACATACATTTGGGTAGTTGCTCCTTTGGGCTATTGTGAATAGTGCTGCTGCAAATATTCATATACATGTATTTGTTTTAGTACTGCTTTCAGCTGTTTTGTGTGTGTGCCTACACATGACTGGATGGCTTAAGAAGGTGATTTCTTCACAGGTTTTTAGGAAGCTGATCAAACTTACGCAGGCGTTCTGGATAAGGGGATTTCTGTCTTGGGCCCTGTTCAGGAATCACCTTATCAATAGTGTGTGGAAAGACATGACACACACGTATCGAATTCACCCACACAAGAAGCCGAGAGGGAGAGCTAAAGTTCATAATACAAATATATAAAGAGGACAAAGTATGAAGTCTTGCATTAGATTTCTTATGATTGTTCAAGCACAGCACGTGGGAGAACTGGTTTACCAACAATTATGGAAAAAGAAACTCAGAGTTCGAGCTGACCACAAGCTCTACAGGAGCCAAGGCAATGGCTCCCAAGTAGGCAAATGCAAACGCCTTCTGCATTAATAGAGGCTGTGTTAATAGAGGCACAGCATCCAGAACAGAGCAGGCAATTGCTCTGCCAGACCCACCTGGGACTCCCAGGACTCGCTGACATGTTGGGGCATACCCTGGATCAGGGGCCAATGACAGCACTACAGAGGCCTGGAAACCAACTCATGTGACAAAGGGGCAGAGGACTCAAGTGCAGGCAGTACAGCTGAAGCAGCTGTCTATGTTGGTTGGGGCTGGCAGGACTGGTCCCTGGGGAAGAAGGCTTTTTTTTTTCAGGGTGTACTCTGTTGCCTTGTAGGTTTGGGTGTATGGAATGAGCAACTGAAAGATTCAGGACATCAGGTGAGTCCAGGTGACTCTGGGGTCAGGTGACTACCCTGGGGTTTTCCAATATTGAGAAACATGTTTAATCTGAGGGACAGAGAGGAACAAAGACAATGTGCACAGTGGTTTTACTTTTGCCTCCTCCTTCCCCTTCTTCACCTCCTCTCCTATTCGTCTTCTCCTCCTTCCTCCCTCTCTTCCTCCAGCACCTTTCTTCCCTGGGAAGAGGTAGCCAAGTCCCAACACAAGTTAAAGATTTTTGTTAGGGTGATGGGCTGAAGTCAACAGGGTAGGATTCAACTGGCTCGGTTGTAAAAAACTCAAGAAAATGCTTATGCTATTATGATGAATGAAAAAAGTGGAGTATGCAATTATTTATCTATATAGAGTAAAACACATAGAAAAACTCTGGTATAAAATACGCCAAAAGCTTAACATCAGTTGTCTGTGTGGATCAGAGCTGTCAGAATGTTTTATATTTTTCTGTAGTTTTCAAATTGTTTGTAATGAAGAGGCATTATTTCTACAGTCAGGAAAAAAAAAAAAAACACCTACCTTTGCTGTGAGTGACTTTAACCGGAATAGAAGTGGGATTCCATGGAAGCAGTGAGTGTACCTGGTCACTTCCTTCCCAGCTGTGGGCTGGCTGTGTGGCACCTCCACTTCTTGTCCCCACTTGCAATGGTCCTGGTCCCCTAGACCTCCCCACACAGGGCCCCGTTCCCAGCAGGCACTTGGAAAACTTGAGCAAACATATGATGTTTTGCTTGAAGAGCCATACAAATAAGTGACTCTAGAGCAGAAGGGACAGCCCTGGCTCACTCTCAAGTCTTTGAGGGGTGAGGAGAGCATGAGATGGGTGCAGCCGATGGTGTTGGGCCGCTGCCAGGATGGAGCGGGCCTCTCCCCTTGTGATGTTGCTGCAGCTGGCTATCAGCCTGGATGCACCTGCACTGGCAGGAAGCACAGGCTGCCAGTGTGGGGGTTCTGAGGAGCCAGGGGTGGAGTGTGCAGCTCACGTGGTCTCCAGACATCACCATGTGAGAGCCTGGATTCACTGAGCACCTCCCTAGTGCTGCCGTGGGCTGACCCTGTGCACACATTCACCTAATCCACGTGCCACACCCACAAGGTTGGCATCAGTACCCATTTTAACTACAGGAAAACTGAGGCTCAGAAAGATTAAGCACCAGGTCACCTAGCTGGTATGCAACAGAGGTGCTCTTAACCACCATTGCATACCACCTCGTAATAGTCTACAGCACTTCAGCTTTCTGCTTGGTAAAATGGCCTTTTTCTTGCACTTCTTGAATTTGATGTGGCCCCACTGATGGTCTGGTTATTGCATGTGGTAACAATTTAATTGTGGCCTTGGAGAAAGAACTTCCTGCTCACTTCCTCATCTCCGAAGGATGGCAGGGTGCTAGAGGTGACTGTTGCAGAGACCCTCCCTCCTACCCCCTAGCCCTGGCTCTAGTGGGTTGTTCTGGGCCCCCGGGGCAGGTTGTCCTTGCTGTGGCCTTGAAGATAGAGAGGAGAACCTCTGGAAGTTGCATAAGGCAGATCTCAGCTCCCTGGTTGGGTGGGCTCTTGTTGCCAAGGGCATCGTGATTAGAGCCTGGACAGGACAGTTGGGACTCCGCAAAAGGAAAGTGGAAGGACATGACCACAGAGGGCTTTTCTATCCTTCAGAGTCTAAGATTCTACAATTCCAAGTCTCTCCAATATTGGCAGGGGTAGTGGCGGGCAGTGGGTTGGTGCCTTCTCTTACTTGGTCCGATGCTTCCGGAGCCTCAGCCCATGAACTCAAGTTCATAATCAAGGGCATCTTTGCCAAATGCCAAGAATGAGACTCGTGTTTGTGTGACTCTTGGTGGATCCTCTCCTGAGGGCAGGAGAGACTAGCCCCTGGGCTAAATTAAGGCACAGGTCTCTCTGAATGAACTCTGTAAACATTTACTATTATGTGCTGGGGAGAAGGGTTGCCTGGGCTGGGTGCTAGGGACAAGAGACGGGTCTCCCAGTCCCTGACCTTACATAGAGGCAGACAGACCCAGAGCCAGAGGCTTGATGCTAAGGCAGAGGGATACAGATGGGATACAGGAGTCAGAGGAAGGACCCCTAACTCTGAGGACATGTCCCCAGAAACTGGTTCTTTCCTCTCTCCAGTTCCAGGATGGCCTCCAAGAACCATTGGGGCCCACACTGCTGGCCTCAGAAGAGCCAGAGGTGTGCTGACTCTGCCTGCTGCCGAGGCCCCAGATCCACTGAGTCATGGCAGCCCCAATCTGGCCGCTGGACATTGGGAGAGAGTCACAGCTGCCTCACGGAGCCCGTTGGGTAACTGAGAAGAGGCTAGCAGTTGGTGGTTATTGAGTAACCGCTGGGCTTCCTGAAGCTTCAAGTTTCTTTCTAGACCGCTCACCATCTTCCTCTTTCAGGATCAGGTTGGGGCTAGGGAGTATTCACTAGCTCGAATTCATTTATTTATTCGCTCAATAGTCATTGCATACCATCTCCCCTGCTCCTGCCTGTCCTGAGCTTGGGGGATTCAGAGAGACATCCATAGGGTTCTGTCCTCCTGGGTTCCCTGGCTCAGATAATGGCACCACCTTCCACTCCCGCAGCCAAGGCAGAACTTTGGGCATCAGCCTAGACTCCTCCCTCACACCCCCTCACATTCCCCTTCTGTTTTCCTGTGCTGCTCCGTAGTTCCCCTGCCACATCATTTATCATCTTGTATAGTAAAAGCTCCAGTTGCCCACCTTCCCCTTCTAAACTCAACGCAGGCAGGGGCTGTGTATATTTTCTTGTTTCCGACTGTGTTCCTGGCCCCTGGCACAGTGCATGCCACTTGGTAGATGTTCATTAAACATTGTTAAACAAATTAGGACATCCCTTTAACTTCATTTTCTTAATATTGTTTGGAGCCATACTCTCATCCCCTCCCTGGGCCATGGCCTTTGCTCAGGTCCCATCCTTCGCCTGAACTATTGAGCAGGCTCCTGATGGAGCTGCCTGCCTCATCCAGCCCATCCCATTTACTTTCCTCACTACACCCAGAGTGCTAATGCTAAAGGGCCCCTCTGCCCGACTCACAGCCCTTTTGGACTCCCCATCACTCACAGGAACGAGGCTATGTTTCTGGGATGGAAAAAAAAAATGATAGCAGATACGACTGAATAACCCATTTTGAAAATGATCAGGAAGATATGCAAAAATGCAAAAACTTGCAGCGATGCTCTATGAACGAAAGATAAGAGAGGACAAAGGCAACGTGCTGGGGAGCGGCTGCGCTAACTGGGTGGGAGATGGGAAGAGATTGAGAAACACGTTCTTGGATGACACACCACCTGCTCCTCCCTCTGCCACGGGACAGCGTGTGTCCTGCTGTAACTGATTGACAGTGTGTTCACTTCCCCTTTATTGTCAGCTCCTTAAGGACAAAGGCCACATCTAATTTATCTTGGTGTCTCTGGCAGCTAGCATAGAACTTGGCATATATAGGCACTCAATAAATACTTGTGGCATGAATGAATTAGAGGATTGAATGAATGAATGAATGAATGAATGAAGAACGAATGGTTCCAAAATAGATTAACAGACTAACCCCAACTGTCTACACTTCTCTCAGGGACTGGGGTATTTCTGACAAGAAAGACCTTTGACCATACCTCCAAAACACAGAATTGTCTTTAACACGAGGCTAGTTGAGGGCATGAGTTTGGGGGCCAGGAAGTCTAGATAGAGTCTGGCTCCACCAATTATTAGTTGTGTGAGCTTGGGTGAGTGACCTACCCTCTCTGTGCCTCACCTTTGTCATCTGTAAAATGGAAATAGTGATAGTACCAATCTCGGAAAGTTGTTATGAGAAGTAAATTTATATGTGTGTATGAAAATTTAGTGTATATATATTTAATATATATATGAATTCATAGATGCATATATAAAATGAATTTTTATATATACTATACTATATATGATATGTAGTATAGTTTAGACAGACAGACAGATGGAACTATTTAAGTGCCAGCTATTACTGATGATGATGGGGATAATTCCCTAACCCATTCCATCAACTTCCTTTTCCCGTGTCCACACCATCTGTCTAAAGGTGGAATTAGGACCTCTGCCTTTACTAAGCAATGCAGCAGAAAGTCAAAAGGATCAGCAGGCGGCGCCTGCCTCCATTTCTGCCTGTTTGAGAGCGTGAACAGGGGCCCTGTGGAAAGACCCTGCACATAAGGAGGAAGAAGACTGTTCTGAAGATTCAGATGAAGAGCTCATTTCTGAAATGATCTTCTACAGGAAACAGAATAAAACTCTAAAAAGCATAACTTTGGTATTCTCAAAACAAACATGTACCCCAGGAAGCTTTGATACAGTGGTTATTTGCTGAGTGCCTCCTAAGTGGGCAAAAGATATGAATAGAAATGGAAATGCAAATGGCTCTCAAACGTGAAAAATGATGCTTGCCCTGGCTGAGCGGTTCAGTTGGTTGGGGCAGTATCCTGTACCCCAAAGTGTGGTGGCTCTACCCCTGGCCAGAGCACATGCATGGGTTGCAGGCATGATTCCTGGCTGGGGCGTGGGTGAGAGGCAACCAACTGTTGTTTCCCTTTCACATCGATGTTCTTGCCCCCTCCCTTCCTCTCACTCTGAAAGAATCAATAAACATATCCTCCGGTGAGGATTAAAAAAAGAAAGATGCTTCATCTTGCTCAGAAATGCAAATCGAAACTACAGCAAGACATGATTTTTCAACTATCAGATTGGCAGACATCCAAGAGTTTGATATCACAGGGTTGTGAGGACCTTGTGAAATCCACTGTGGGGATTTTACCGCGAAGAACTCACCTGCACCCTCTCCCACCCCCGCTTCCAGCAATGCTGTTCATTGAGATTTCCTCCACTCCAGCTCAGCGGTGGCCCTGACTGGCTGAAGCACTCTAAACTTCTCATCATCTGGAGGAAATCATAAAATTATTGGGTGACCTTGGGCAAGCCACTTAGCACGCTGGGCTTTGTTTCTTCATCTGAAAAATGCCAACAGCAGTGGAGACTCGGGAAAAGCAGCCAGGTCAGTGTCTAGCACACCTTCAATAAGGGACACCTTTTATTGGCTTTGGTAATCGGATACTTATCAATTAAAATATTTGTGTTTGACGTAATCTAAAGGCTTATAGAACTACAAACTAGAGCTCTACTCTCTTAATCATTACGGAAGATGAAAACAGGAAAAATCAAGACTATGCAGCAAGGAACAAAAAAATAGCAGTAAGGAAGCCCAAAATGAAAGAAGTAAAATGAGACTACATCAGTTATTAAATAGGTACAAATAAATTAAGCTATGCTATTGTCAAATGAACTCGGAAAGAGTCTGAAGGCTTTGGCTAGAAATAATGATACAGATTTACCCAAGGGTTGTAGGGTTTGCAAACTGGAAATGCAACTAAGCAATACACAGAAGTTTTCTGAAGTAGAAGGAAAAGCTGAGGGTTCTTGCAGCAGAATTAGTCCTACCCTCTTAGCCTCTGGATTGGGCTGAGACGGTACTCCTGTGGACGAGGGGGAGCTAGGCAATGGATGGCAGGTGGTCTGGAAAGTCAGCATTCTTTCCTCACCGCTTCAGGGAGTAATTAGAGGGTTATCTAGAGGTCTGATGTATGTTCAGGCAGTGACACAAGACTGGAAAGGTCAGAAGTTTAACTTCTCAAGCTAGTTACCACAAGAATGGAGTCTTGCCTCACACCTCAGACAACTTCGCTTTTGTGATTCAGCAGCTTGACTGCAGCGTCTGCATTTTGTTCTTCCCTCCATTCCTCTCTGTTGAAGGCAGCGATTTACACATTTTCACGTTGAAAAGTAAAATTCAACTAGCCCACGTGCTGCTTACAAGAAATACTTAAAATAACACAGGATGTCCAAAGGTATTAAACACATACATGTACAAAATGAGATACAATAATATGAAAAAAAAACATGGAAAAGAGATCTTGGAGTAGTAGGAAAGACCTTTATTTTTTATTTATTTATCTATCTATTCATTTATTTGTATTTTAATCTTCACTCAAGGATATGTTTCTTTTAAAAATTTTTTAAGATTTATTTATTTTTAGAGAGAGGGGAAGAGAGGAAGAAAGAGAGGGGGAGAAACACCAATGCGTGGTTGCCCCTAGTGCACCCCCTACTGGGGACTTGGCCTGCAACCGAGGCATGTGCCCTGACTGGGAACTGAACTGGTGACCTTTTGATTCTCAGGCCAGTACTCAATCCACTGAGCCATACCAGCCAGGGCTTTTTAAAATTTTTTTTAAAGATTTATTTATATTTCTTTTTAAATTGATTTTAGATAGAGACAAAGGGGGGTGGAGAGAGAAACATCACTGTGAGAGAGAAGCATCAGTTGGTTGCCTCCCATAGGTAGCTCGACAAGGGATTGAACCCACAGCCTAGGCATGTGTCCTGACGGAGAATCGAACCTGCAACCTTGTCGTATGGACAATGCTCCAACCAAATGAGCCAACTGTCCAGGGCTAGACCTTTTTAATTATGGCTCAAAATACAGAAGCCGTAAGAGAAAAGATTGATAAATTCAACCACTGAAAAATGAAAACTTTCACATTAAAAAAAAAGAAGAAAAGGAAAACCCTCACTGCTGTGCCTCAGTTGCTTGGGCGTTGTCTTGCAACCGGAAGGTCACAGTTGGATTCAGGTCAGGGCGGATGTCTGGGTCGCAAGCCAGGCCCCCAGTTGGGGGAATGAGAGAGGCAACCCACCCCTGCTTCTCTCGCACATCAGTGTTTCTCTCCCTCTCTCTCTCCCTCCTTCCCCCGTCTCTACAAATAAATAAAATCTTTTTTAAGTAAGTAAAGGTAAAATACAAATGATAAGCTGGGAAAAATAATTTTAAATTCAGGTAACAGACGGAGGGATAATCTAAAATGTGAAAAGCTAACAGGAATCAGTAAGCCCAGGAACCCAATGGAAAAAAGGCAATAAAAAAGGAAGTGCAATGGATCTCAAATGGCTCTTTAGTTATAAGACGCACTCAAAATAAGAGAAACACAAAGTCAAACTACGCTGAGATGTGATTTTTCACGTAGAGACTGACAAAATTGTAAGAATTTAGAATCCCGGGGCTGGAGAGATGGTGGGGAACAGGCTGTCTCGCACCGATGGGGGGTGAACGGGGACAGCCTGCGGCAACCAGTCAGGCGGTGGTCATCCCGTTGACAAACACACAGTCCTCTCGCTCTAATGACGACCCTCTGTGGTATTTCCTGCATGAACAAAAAGCATCTGCACGGCTACTCGCTGTAACAGGGTTCACACTAACGGAACTGGAAACAGCCCAAACGCCCAACGACCGAGGGCGGGAGGTACGCTGCGGCACATCCATACAATGGGCTACTCTCCCGCCCCTGAGAAGAATGAGGAAGTTTTCAACATTGTAATTTGGAAAAAATCCCCAAGTGTAAATTAAGTGATAAAATACAAGGTCGTGTGTATTGTATGCTACATTTTGTGTTTTAAAAAAAACAAATAGAAATATTTGTATTTGTACAAGGAAACTCAAGGTTACACTAGAAATTAATAAAACCTGCCCTCCAGCTTAGGGTGTGAAGGGAGGGGTGGGAACTGGGCGTCGGAATTGAGAGACTTTTGTCTGTATGTCCCTTTTTAGCATAGTTTTAATTTCTGAAACATGTAAGTATATTACTTGTTCAAATTTTAAATAAAAAGGCTAAATGACACACAAAATTTACATTACAAACACAGACAAAGCTATGTTAGGTAAGTGCAGAGTAGAAAACAGTAATAGTGATATAAGAAATAATTAAAATTGTGACTAGGAGCATTAAATGGAACAAAAGGGGGAACTTTTATTTATTAAAATATATAATACTCCATAGTGAGGAAGCGTTTTATATTTTAAATAATAGAGCAACAAAATAGATGAAATACAAATGCAAGGAGAGGTTGATATAAGCAAAAAAGTAGTATCATTATGAGCTGGAAAGGTTATACATAAATATGCATTATTTCGATATGTACATATTACTTAAAATATGTTGTGCATGTATAATAGAACATATATAACAACAGACTAATTAAATGTCAAAAGATAGATCCTAATAATAGAACACACATCTTATTTTTAAAAATTTATAGAATTTCACCTGTAAGTGGAACAAAACAAACAAGCAAGAAAATGTAACCAGAGACATTGAAATAAAGAACAAACTGACAGTCACCAGAGGAGAGGAGGAAGGAGGATAATGGGGGGAGGAAGGGAAAGGGTCAAGTCCAGGAACAGGCATAAAGGACCCAGGACAAAAGCCGAAGGAGGGAAGGATTGAGGGGGGATGGGGGGGTGGCTGGGGCGGGGAGAGTGGTGGTGGGAAAATGGAGACAACTGTACTTGAACATCAATAAAAACAACTGATAGAACACATATAAAGTAAATTCTAAAAGTAACGAACATAGAAACTATAGACTTTCATTAAACCAATGTCCCCTACATTCCTGCAAAAAGAAAAAAAAAGAGAAAAACTCTCCAGTGTGAAAGAAAAGTCCCAGCAAACACAGGTGTGTGTGTGGAAGGACTGAGCAGCTGGAAGAATGAGACCCCATGTGACTGGGGTGTGGAAGGCTGATGGGAAGTGGGGACAGGGGAGTGTGCAAAGGCCATCCGGGCGGGTCACAAAGGGCCTTGAATGCTTCCTCCTTCTGTGGGTGGTGGAGAGTAGCCAGAAGTTTTTGAACAGGACCGTGGTTGGGACTGTCAGAGGGTCAGCTGCCTGAGCCCCTCTCACTGAGGTGGGAAAGGGGGGTGGTTGGGAGTGAGGAGGTTCCTGAAGCTGCTGGGCTCCTAGGAGGACCAGGAGAGAGGTGGTATGGGCAGCGCTGGCTCTGGGGACCTGGGGCTGGGGTGAGGGGTGCAGCCGTGGTCCTGTTTCCCCTCCTTAACCCATTTCCTATTTCCTGCATGCCACCTCTTCACCCCCTTCAGAAACGGGGAGGGACTGGGAGGCAGCCCCTGGCACTTCCCCAGTCACCATGAGGCTTTTCTATCCAACCATCTGGCCCAGCCCCCGCAGGGGCCTCTGTGTTCAGGTCTTTGTGTCTGCACAGTGGCCCTCTTTGTCCTGAGCAGCATTCCCCCCACCCCACCCCCACACACCTCCCCTCTGCCCTTCACACACGTTCTTTCCTTCTCTCTCTCTCCCCCCCCTCTCCCCCTCCCTCCCTCCCCCCCTCACCTGTTTTACAAAAACACCAGACAGAGACCAGGGTCAGGGCTCTAATCCTGGTTTCCCCAGTGGAGTCTCTGAACAAGTCATTTTGTTTCTCTGAGCCTTAATTTTAGGTCTGTGAAAATGAGCTGCACAAGAAATCAATCCTGGCAAGAACTGGTCTGCTACTCTGTGCTCCAGGGCTGAGACCTAAATAGCAAATGACATCCATGGGGACCCCTACTGAAGCCTCCTGCTGTCCACTGGACCTCCTGCTTATTTCTGCAACCTCATCCTCCCCTCTGCCTGGCCAGCTAGTGGTTGTCATTCTCCCATTTGACAGATGAGGAGACCAAGGCCTGAGGACAGATCTGGCCTCATGGGTGGGTGACCTGTCCAGTTACACAGGGCCCCACACGTTGAAAGCCCAGCACTTGATTTAATGCTCTACTACCCCATCTTGAAATTCTTACTAGTTCTTGAAATTCTTACTAGTACTTACTAGTACTAGGCCTCTTGAAGAGGCCCATATTTTCTTTCTACCCTGAGCCCCAGAAATCATGTGGCTGGCCCTGCTTGTGGGGAGGTGGAACAGAGGCTTGCCGAGGCCCGGACCAAGCTTCCTGCCTCCAGGGCTGCCTCCCCTGGGTACCTGCATGCTGGCATGCTGAGAGCCAGGGCTTCCAGGCTGCATTTGGCATCAGAGGCCCGGCCCCCGCCTGGGAAACCTGAGCAGCGCAGTTCCCAGTTGGTGAGGGAGGCAGGATGGTCCGGGCCTCCAGAGAGCAAGCACAACGAGGCTGCTGGAGCCAGCCCCGCCCCGCCCCGTGTGACTGGAGCCCCTGTGTGGGTCCAATGCCGCCTCTTGGCCGTCACTCCGGGGACTCGAGGACTCAGGGACTCGGCAGGACCTTCCTTCCAGGCAGCTTGCAGTTCCAGGGCCAAGGGGCCTACTGCAGACACACTGTGTGACTCGGATGTTAATTTCCCCTTTCTGAACTCTAGTTTCCCTGTATGTAAAACAGTGCTGACAACACCTACCTGCTGTGGTTCTGGAGAAGATTAAATGAGATACTTGAACGTAATGACTGGCACAGAGAGGGTGAGCTCTAGAGTTCCT
>PVIA01008071.1:0-75856 GCA_004024845.1 Tonatia bakeri
TCTAACATGATTTGTCAACAAAATCTCTTATTTCTACCATCAAAAAATACCTCAATCCTGATTATTTTTGTTGCTTCGATTGCTACAACTTTAGTGCAAGTTTCCATCATCTCTCACCTGGATTATTACATTAATTCTCTCTGCTTTTACCCTTGATGCCATATATTCTGTTTTTTTTTTTTTTTTTTTTTTTTTTTTTTTTTTTTTTTTTTTTTTTTTTTAACTCAGCACCCAGAATAGTCCAATTCAGATCCAGTCCATGTTAAGTTACTCCTGCACTGGGAGGTTGTTTACCAACCACCAGTTCCTACCATTTCTCTCAGGTCAAATGTCAAAGTCTTTTTAGCACAGAACCTATATGATCTTGCTCCCTGTTGTCCCTCCTGTGACTTCTGTTCTCCCCTGTTCTCTCTGCTCTTGCTGGATTCCTTTGAATCTGTCAGGCATGATTTTTGCCTGTGGGCCTTTGCATTTGCTTTCCCCTCTATATCTGGCATAAATGTCAGGTATGCCAGATATTCACATGACTAATATGTCTTCTTTTAGTATTTGCTAAAACTTCTTTTCTCAGAAAATGATTAAAGTTGTGGCCTGTCCCATATTTCTTGTCCCTGTTCTCTGTTTTTTTTCTTCATAATCATTAACAACTTCCAGTATACAATAGAGTTGAATTATTTATTTTATTCCTTTCTGTCTCTTCCCACTAGAATAAAACCTTCATGAGAGCAGGAACTTTTGTTCATATGGTTAATGGCTAAATCTCCAGTGTTTAGTAAATTGCCTGCCATGTGGTAGGCATTCAATTAGTATTTGGTAAGTGAATGAATAAATTCATTCAAGTTTGAATTTATTGACAGAACTGAAAGACTAGATTCAAATTCTATTTTTGTTCTTTTTATACTTATTTGAAAAGTAGAACCACTGCTTTCTCTTTTATGACTTAGCAAAATTCATTTATATAGATGATTATAGCATTTGCCAAGACCATGACTAAAATCAAACATTGAATAGAAAATAAAAATCAGAGGCAAAGTGATGTAGATGAAGCAAAAACATCTGTGAACTTCTAAATAAAACTCATCTGTCCTTACACATTCCTTTTCGGTACATCATTCTTTATGGAAAGTAAAGTATATCTCCACCTCTAATTCTGCAGTTGTCCTCATAGACAGAATACAGAAAATAGTTAAACATCATTTTTGCTGAAATGGAAAAATCTACTTAATGGTGGCATCGCTATTAATGGCTCTTTTAAAACTTTCTCTTTTCCTCAACACCAGCTTTGAAGTACTACCTAACTAGCCTCTAATTGCTCAACTAGTAAATTCATTTTCAGGAAACAAGCAATATTATTATGATGTTTGCAAGGTTTTGACACATCTCAAATTCTCATATTATTTTCCATATCATTAAGAATAAGAGAAGCATACTATTAAGAGGGAAGTGTAGTCACAGAGGGAGAAATACCTGGGTTTGCGTATGACCCTGCCACTTATTGTGCAGCGTTGGTCAAGGTAGTTAAACTTCTTCACTTTCCTAGAGTACCAGCTTCAAAAACAATTTTTTTTCTTGCTGACATACTCTGGTGTCTAGAACAGGATATTGCACATGTCATACTCTCAATATTTGTTAAATAGATAAATGAGTGTTTTAGTTAAAAGTAATGGGTAACAAGAAAATAATAAGATAAAGTATGTGTAACATTTACCACCATATGTAGCTCATTTTTAGCAATAATATGCCTCATTTTTTCAGATCATTGCTCAAATGTCATCTACAAAGAGCTTTTCCTGAGACTCTTTCCTTGTCTCTGCCCTTTAAATTCCTTGCGTTGTTTTTCTCCCCAGTAGTTACCATCTAATATTCTTTTATTTTACTTATGCACTTTTAAATTATCTGTACTATCCCAGTAAAACATCAGCTCCATGAAGAAAAGGAGTCTGCCATTGTTCACATATCTATCTCAGGCCCTAACCAGTGCTTAGCACTTAGTAAGTTCTTCGTAAATGTTTGCTGAGTGCTGAAGGAACTGAGGAGAGTTGCTGCTGTTGCTTTTTTCTTTTTTTTTTTAAATCATTACTAGAGTTTTAGAAACTGAAATGCTCTAAACCTCCAACCTAATCAACCTAGCTTAGGGAATGGAAGTGAATCAATGAGATATAAATGAGAAGGGTCTCAGAAATTTGAACCAAGAAGTTGTGTGGGATGGGAATTTACAAAAACTGAAAGCACCTTGGCAGCAGGTGTCAGGTCGGGTTTGCTCACACTTTTATTCTTGGTACAGAGCACAGTGTATGGCATTTAGAAGCAACTCGAAAGTATTTGCTGAGAAAAAAAATCAATTAAGACTATTCTCCCTTCAGATAGTCAAAATTGTGAGTAGAATTCTTTCTTTGTGTATAATTGTCAAAAAAATAATATAAAATAAACTGAGCTATTGTTACCAGACAGACTTGTGCTGTTCCAGAATAGCCAATGGGGTCCTAGCACTCAGCGCCCATAGGCAAAACTGTGCAGACAGAGTCTGGTGGAAAGGAAAAGGAAGCCTTTTTTAAAGTATATCTAGCTTGAAATAATGACAGGTTCTGTCTCAAAGCCCATTTCCTTTAAAATGACTCAAAGAAAATAACCCTGCCACCCTCTGCCAGCTCAGTTCAAGGTTACACCAGGAACTTCTCCCACCCAAAGGCACTGTCCTTTAAGAATCATAGTGGCTTAGTTAGTTTCTAGGCACTGTCTGGCCTCTGTCTGAGTGCACAGGTGCCTACTGGCGATGAGATGTCCTCCTCCTCCAGCCGCTCATCTGGTGCATCTGTATGCCTGGCCAGGCAGGACTCGTGTAGCACAGCTCCAGTTGACAGAGCTGCTGTGGCTTGTGATGTGGGGGTAGCAACAGGGCTTGTTGCCTGCCACATGGCTTCCAGGACTGGCATTAATCAGTCTGCTAGGCCTGCAGACTGGTGCACATTAGTGCAGTGGGCCCACGTCCTTGTCTGAGTCAGAGTAGACAGAGCAGCAGCAACAGTGGGAGCTGCTGTGCAGGTATCCCAGCTGGAGGATTGTGCAAGTGGCAGTCGGGCAGGGCCACTGATTGGGCCCCCTTTGGAGGAGCATGTGCTGGCATTAGGTGTCTGCCAGCAGCTTCTCCCAGCTTCCCATGTGGAGGAGGGGCATGGGGTTTGCCACCTACCCTAGGCCTCCCTGGAAGCCCCAGCCCAAACTTCCTTCCCTCCCCTTTTACCAGCACCAGCCCATCATCCAAAATGCTTCTGGCCAGGCAGGTCCCAGAGTACTTGGGATAGGTGTGGGAAATACTGTGGGATGACGTGGTTCTCCCAAGGCCTGTCAGTTCAGGAGCTTGAACCACCAGCTGCTGACTCACCAGCTAGCGACAGGCAGAGCTAAAGCATGTGTTTTCTACGTGCTCCACTTTCACACATTGCTCCGATAAGCCCTGTGTGGCAGAGGTAGATGGGAGGGTATGTCCCTCCCATTCAATCCCCACCCTAGCTGCCAAGCATCAGCTCTTTGCATTTCTTTTCTGCTGAGTCATTCATGTGTTACCCTGGTGGCCAGGGCCTGCCCGCACGCATGTGCAGTCTTCATTGCTTGTCTACCCCTTCCTATTTACATAGGGAGTCTCCCCTGTCACACTACTACTTAAGAAGTGAGTATGAAAAAATATTACTTGGTGGAATTTGTTCTTAAAAATTAGGGAGGTAAATGTCATCTTTCTATTATCATTATTTTTTTTATCTGAAGCAAACAAAATGTGTTTTTGATCCCTCACTCTAGGGTAATGAGAAATTCAGTCTCACTCACGTTTTAAGGGTCTCCCTCCATTTTTCTGGTACTTTTCTAGAATGTGACTGGAAAGTGGGGGAACTCCGTGGTCTATAGTCTGCCATTGTCACATAGGCACCATAACTTCTATGTCACACAATTCTGCTGTTCAACCTGACTGTCTGCTTTTCTTAGAATAGACTTAAAGGTTATCTTCCAAAGGAGCTCCTCTAGTGATTTTAAATTTCTTATCAGAGAACACTATGGGTGCTCCCAAGTCCTTGTGTTTAGGTACAAGGTGTCACCAGTATCCCACGTCGATGCCTCGTCTCTGCAGGTAGGCTACAGTTCTTCATTTCTCCCTGTAAGTCTTGTTCTGGAGAAGCTCCACCTTTTCCTCCAAATCTATGTCATTGTTTCCCCTATATCCTTGAACCACTTTCTGTACCAATGTGTTTTCATGAGCTGCCATCTCTCAAAAAAGATTTGATGAGAGGAGAGAGTGCAGATTTTTATCTCCCATGTGTTTGGTGGCTTCTTATTTTAAATTCGGTGACATAACAGTTATTAAGTTCCTTGAGTTAGGGGGCCTAGATTCTGGACATATTGTGTGACCACTGACTTAGAATGAAGGAGTCTAAAACCTGACCTTTTTTGACTCTACAGCAGGGAGAATAGAAGACAATTATTGTGTAAATAAGTTATCCTCTGAATTCTCCTCCCTAATAAATGTTTGGGCGTTAGAAACAGTTTTCCCACTGAAGTGTCTCTTTGTAAGTGTGGCTCAGGTACCTAGACATCTGATTTTCCTAAATGGTTATTCTCGTAAGTAGAGCAATGTCTCAGCTATGTTTTATATTCTCTCTGAGGTTTCTAAAATTTGGGTTAGTGAGATTACCCTCAAGAATAAAGTTGGATAAGCTGGTTACATTTTAGGAGATATTCATAATCCTGGATTTCTTGGGCTTAAAAACTAAAAGGAAATTAATTTAGATGCAGTTGACTACTATGACTTCTTTATAACTCCTTATCCAAACTCTTTGGCCCTGATTGTATTTGGGAGTCTCATTTCTTATCTTCCTGGGGTCTGATGCCTTGCCATGGATTTCATCTGGAATAAACATTGCCCTGACCAAGCCTTCATCCCAAATTGGCCTGTATTTAAAAAATAAAAATTGAGTGGTAGGACTTTTGGTCTATTCCTTTTTTGTTTCCTGGTTCATACTTGGAAGGATAGTTGCGCCACAAAGTTACTTTCTTGCCAGGACCAGGTCCAACCTTTTCTTGGGCCTCTCCCTCATCTGTCAATACCCACCAGGTATGTATACGTACATCAGGTGCCTGGGACAATGCTCCCACCAACTGAGTCACCCAGCCGGGGTGTGTTTTTACTTTACAGTGTCGATGATACTGGCCAGCAGTATCCATCTCTGCTGTGGATGCTCGTTGAAACACAAGAAAAATATACACAGAGACAACCAGGTCCTGTGGGGGAATAGAGACAGAATGGCCACTCTCTCTCCTGGAGAGCATCTCATTTCCATTCCCGAGCAGGTTTTTATTAAGAATACCAACTTAGTTTGTGGATTCACAGTCTGGCAGAAAAGATCAAAGGGAATAGGTGACTCACAAAGGTGCTGACAGAACTCCCGCTGTGATTCTGGGCAGAGATTGGAGTTTTATCATTTGAAAGGATTACAGGGCTCAAAGAACTGTTTTTGGTTCCTGTCCGTGCCTTTAAATTCCAAGTTGATAACATCCTCCAGCAAACAGATCTCACAGGATCTTGCATATTCTATGTCCCAGGCCTGATTACCCTGGGGGTTCACCGACTCTGGTCTGGGCTGCACCCCTTTGCTATTTCTGCAGGCCTGAGTTGGGTAGGAGACAAAGGCAGCCAGGAGACTTGAATTTCTCACATCTAAGAACAAGAACTCAGGCTTTGACAAAGCCGAGGAGGCAGGGGTTGATGTCGATCACCCCTTCATTTCCATAGCCCCGAGTCTCTTCACAGAGGCCTCCTCATGATCATGCCTGTCTTAGGCAATTCTCTCCATGGGGAAATCCACATGTCATTGGCTAACTGATCAAGCTAGTACTCCAGGCACTGAACAGGCAGCGTTCATGCCAGGGAAATAAGTTTTGTCTCCTTAGTGGCTCCTGGTCTGGAGGTCTCTCACTCAGCCTAAGTCACGGGGGGTTACAGCTTCATGAGACCAGGCAGGGCAGTCCCCAACATTATGGTACTTATTATAGGCAATGATAGTACTTATTTCTGAAATGTTTACCTTTGCACCCGAGCTTTTTTATTTGTTTGTTTCACTTTGTATTTAGGTCTCCTGTTGTTTGATTCACTTGGGTATGTGTGGGGGCCCATGTTGATTGCAGATTGAGGGGCAGTCTTGTCAGGTTATAAAGTTTGCCTTCCTTCTGCAGCGAGCTCTTAGGAAACCTACAGAAGGATGTTCAGGGCAGCTATGCCTTTTCAGTGCCTGACTCTGTTGCCATCTGCTATAGCTGGCAAAATCTAGGCCATTGCTCTTGAACACCACATTCTTTCTTCCCTCTGGCTAAACGATTTCAAATGTTTTGTGGTCAGAGGTCTCTGCATCAGTTTTTAGCTTCAGTTAAATGCAGGTACATTTTCATTTTCATTTGGATGAGTATTCAGGAAGCTGATCTGCACTGCTCTCTGGTTTCCAAAACGGCCAAAACTGGATCTAAAGAGCTCTGATAATTCAGCCGTGCACACTGAGTGCTGCAATGCCTTTAGAGAGAGGGCTCTCAAAGTGCTCTGCTTCTAACGGTAGCAGCTGCCTGGCCTTGGGTAAGAGTTGCTGCCATAGCACCTGAGTAATGGGCCCTCTCAATGATTCATATCTCCCCTCTTCTGGAACTGGCTTTCCCTCCCTAGAAAACACCCATTCCCAGGAGTTTATTGTTTCTGTCAGAGGCTGAATGTATTTTTTGTAACACATTATCTTAAAACATTAGACTTTAGCTGAGTTTACTTTCAGGCATGGGACATACCCATGACATCTGCTACTTCCCTTTTCAGGAAAATGTTCTCTCTTAGAAATTCAGAGCCTGAAAAAAGAACCTTAAAAACTGTCTTTTGTAATACATTTGGTCCCTCTTCCATTTGAACCTTCTGCTACTCAATTTATATCTACCTAGGGGTATTGTTAAATATTTGTAAAATATTTATTTAAACTGAGTCTCAGCTTAAAAGTGATCATTATCCTTTATCATCTGAGTTATTTTTTTTCTCAACACAGCCTTGGCTATGGTTTAAAAACCAATAAGCTCAAATTATATGAGTTACAATTAGTCTGTAGTATAGCCATCATCTGTAGAAATATTTCTGGTAATCTTGAGTGAGGTATCAATGTATAGCAAGTATAAAATTATCTATACTCTTTAACTGGAACATAATCAACAAAAGAAAAAAGCAAACAAAATATAACCAGAGACATTGAAATTAAGAACAATGTAACAATAGCCAGAGGGGAGGGGGAGGGGACAGTGGGGAGGAGTTTTCAGGAACTACTGTAAAGGACACCTGGGCAAAACCAAAGGGGAGGGTGGAAGCAAGGGAAGAAGGTGGGTTTGGAGGGGATAGAGGGGATAGGTGGGGAGAACATGCAGACAACTGTAATTGAGCAACAACAAAGTAATAAAAAAATAAAAGACAAAACAATTCTCTGTACTCCTTAAAAACAAGAGAGGGAATGTTAGTTTATTTCTTCAAAATTAATTTAAATTTGGCCCTGAAACCCCATTTACTAACGTGAAAAAAAAATTAAATCTCGACTTTATTTTTAGAGATGCTTTCTCACTACCTAAGTTTCACAAACACAATCTGGAATTGAGGGGCAGCCAGCAGAACATTTATAAAGCAAATTAGAAACTTCTTATTCCTTGGTGATATTTATTGTTACTTTGCTCCATCTGTTGCTTGGTGCCACTGTTGAGGCTGGTCCTTTGTCATCATCTGGGCACTAATCAGAGAATGTGTTTAAAGACACTCCTTATAGCAGTCCTTTCTATTGCCTGGTGATTGGGCAGTGTAGGACTTTATTCATTCTCAGCACTTTGCTGCTAAATTACCAGTCGCACTGAATATCTGATGCCTAATGTTGCTGACTAAATGCAAGAAGGATATAAATCTCCACTATTCATGGAAATATGTAAATGTCCCTGAATCACGCTTTTTTCTCAGGGTTAAATCTCCTTTTCCTTTTAATTCTCAGAAGCAGGCTTTTGTCCCTTCCTCTGAAGAGGACTGTAGTTTTCACACGATAGACCAGACTTTTCTTTCTGGGTGACCGGCAACTTCTGTTTTCTAGCTATGTGACACAAAAGGCATTATGTCTCTGAAGGAGAAAACCTTGAATTTTTAGGATACAGTAAGAAGAAAATACCTCTTCCTCTTTTTTTCTTTTTCAGTGAAAAGAAGTAAAAATTAATAATTCAATACATTTTCAAATTATAATATAAATTCATTGAATACATTTCCATGAAGGCTGGTAACAGGTCCTTCTTCTCTTCACCGTATCCCCAGATTGCTGGATATGTGGCAGGTATTATAGTAAACAGGTTGAGTGTTGAGTTTTCATTTGATATCTTTTATTTTGTATGAAGTCAAGTTTATAGTTATGAAATATAGTAGATATAGTTATAGATTTCCTATTGCTGATTATATTCATTTACTGTAGCTACATTAGTAAATAAAACAGACTGAAATCCCTTCTTTGTGTGGAACTTACATGCTAGTGGGGCCATGGGGAAATAGCAATGATAAATGAAATAAATAAGGAAAATATATTTTATAACATATTATAGTGAGTGCTATGAAGAAAACTAAGGCAGAGAAAAAAGAAAAGTGCAAAGAAGGCAGTTGACATTTATAATGGAGTGTATAGGAATACTTTCATTATTGGAAGGATGACATCTGAGCAAAGTGCTGGAATAAGTGAGAGAACTAGCCATGTGCAAAACAGGAAGGGGCAGGGAGAAAGAGAGGCTGAGCCATGAGGCAGAGCCATGCCTGTTTGCTTGAGAAATAGTGAAGAAGCCAGTTTGACTGGTGTGCGTTCACTGAGGGGGAGGTTGATAAACATACAGTAGAGGCATAAAGGGGGATGGATTATGTGGGGCCTTGCAGATCATTGTAAGGACTCTAGCTTTTTATCCCAGTGAAATGATGATGCATCATATAGTTTGGGGCCAAGGAGATACATGATTTGATTTGTTTTAATTGACATCACTCTGGTTGCTCTGTTGAGAGTAGACTGTCAGAGATGGAAAGCAGGGCAGAAGCATGTGATCAGTGGGGAGGCTGTTGATGTAACCCAGGTAAGTGATGATGGGGGCTTTCACTAGGGGTTTATCTGCTTAGGTGGTAAGAAGTGGTGGACTCCTGTATCTGTTTTGAAAGTAGAACCAACAGAAACCTAGTACTTTAATGATCAAATTCAAGTTTATGGGTTCATATTTTCTTTTTACTGTGTTTTACATTATTAATCAGAATTTCTACTGTATTTCTCAGAGAAAATACAGGAAAGAAAGTGACTGAGCTGGATCTGTGAATGAGCTGTTAAGAATGACTGTTCTAAAGAGTTATATGATACCCAAGTTGGTAATGGTTTTATTCAGGGAGAATAGTTAAGTCTCTCCCTAAATTCTTGGTTTACGGTACCATTTAGATTTCACTGTGAGTTTTACAACAGCACAACACAAGGATTAGTGGTGGATAGATACTTGTGGAGCTGCAATGCAGCATGAATTCTTCCTGACACCTATTGGGTTATATACTGCGATATCCATGAAAGAACTCCAACTAGTCTAGTCATTACTCTCGAGAATGAGAAAACACCTACTCCTCTTGAAATAATAATAAAGAACAGTGAGATAAAAAGCCCATTAGGAAGATCACATGCAGGACTTTGCTTTACTAATTTGCAAAAGAGAAAGCATGCTCCAGTGAAATTTGTCAGAGGAATACCACATGGGGCTCTATCATGGGAAATCAATAGACAATCAAAGAAAACCAGAAGGCTCCCATTTTTTTTTTTGTAGAATCAGAGCTAGGCACTCATTTATTTTTGCAGTTTTCTCTTAATAGTCCAGTAGTTTCTGCCATGCAGCAATTTCATTAAAGCTTTGATCATACCAGCAATATAAACTCAAGCATTCTACAAAGGCTTCATTGCCCTAAAGAGTCAGTAATTGGCCAAATGGCTTTTAGAGTTTTGCTTGGATTCATCACAGTACAAGTAAAAATTAATTACCCCCACAATTTCTGCAATTCCATAATGTAAGGGTGTCAAAACTTGTCTTTCTAAATGACATTTCTTTGTGTCACACTGGATATGGGGCTGGCTGTAAATGTGATTTGTGGAAATCACTAATGAAGTACCAGACCTAATTGACTTCTCTTAGCTTTATGACAACATAAAAAAAGTTCTGCACTAGTGATGATAATTCTTTTGAAGTCCTCTAGTTGGAAATCCATGTCTATATATTTTTCCAATGAGGCAAGACTTAACATTATTTAGAATTTGAAATGCAGCTGTAGCTAAGGAACAATATGGCAAAATGGCAGACATGACCATTTTGATTTTTTATCATTATTACCATCATTATCTTTATCTGCTGCATCTGCTGAGCTCTTGCTGTATTGGTACCAGTGCATTAGGTCTTGTTGTGGAAACTGTGCACCAGAGACAAGGCTCAGCAAATGGGTGATGCACTGTTGTACAAGGGAGTATATTTTGTTTGACCACTGTTAAAGTTGATTTATACCAAGAGCTTCAGTATTGGAAGACTGTGTTTTCCCCATAGATATGAGAGACCTAAGACTCTAAGAGAGATTGATTATTCTAACCTTGAGGCTGTGCTAGTTATTAATTCTATAATACATGAAAATAGATGGCATATAAGTTGAAGATTATTTTGTATATTAAACTGGGATCAGAATTAGATGTGTAACAGTTCTCTCTCTTTTTATCATTCTTTCTATGATCATACTAAAAATATAGCTCATTGGTGCAGACCAGCTACTTGATGGTAGAGATGAGAGGGAAAAGCCACATTTTAAAAAAACATTGTAAAGGTAGTAGCAAAATATGGTAATAGATTAAGTAACAACATAGGTATAATGAAGTTGTGGGATATTTTCTTGTCTGGTTTTTATTTCTTCCCTACTTCCCCCATCACTTGCACTTTAATTGAGCTGTCAGTAGTAATATTCTACATCTCTCTGCCTACAGGGAGGGATGTGCAGGTAATCTGGGCTTGACCAGTTTCTATGGCAAACAGTTATTGTCCAAGGTGGGATTCAGAATCTAAGTGAGTGTGTTCATTCTCTACTGCTGCTGTAACAAATTATACAATATTGATAGCTTAAAACACACAAAATACTATCCCAAAGATTTTTAGATTAGAAATCTGGTACAGGTCTCACTGAAATAGCATCAAAGTCTTCCCTTTTGTAGGCTAGGGAAAAATCCATTTCCTTTCTTATTCAGGTTTAGCAGAATTAAGTTCCAACCAGTTGCAGGACTGAACTCTTCTGTTGCCAGTTGTCAGTTTAGGGCTGTTTTTACCTCTCGAGACCCCATACCTCTAGAGACTTGCCCTTACCTCATATGGACTGTTACATCTCAGTACCAGGAAAGGGGCATCAAATCTTTCTCACAATGCTCTCTCTTTGACCAACTTCTCCAACTTCCTCTTTCATTTTAAGATTTTATGTGATTTATATTGAGTTCAGTGTGGTAATTTAGGATAATCACCACATATAAAAGCTCTTAATCTTAATCACATCTGCAAAGTTTCTTTTGTCACATAAGGGAACGTATTTATAGGTTCCAGGGGTTAGGACATCTCTGGGGGGCATCATTCTGCTTACCAAAGCAGGGCAATGAACACCATTTCCAGGGTTTCATGTATATCTGCTAGTTTTGAGAAGCTCCTTGCTGGGTTTGCCACTGTTAGCTTGGAGCAGTTGTTGGCTCTTTTCTCAAGGTTCATAGAGAAACGTCATAGAGAATGAAGCCAAAAGCAAGCCAAGTGACAAGGTGGGGGATGGGGGAGAGGGGGCAGGGAGAAGACAGAGCCTGATTGGGAAGCTTTTTGTATAGTAACTAAGTAGTATATTAATGAACCACCTTTTATAACTTGGAGATTAGACTTATAGAAGCCAGAGTTCTTAAGCATGTGTTCAAAAACCTAAAGATTCTAGTATGTGTTGGCAAATTCTCAGGGGTTAATAAATTCCAGTAAGAAATCCACAAAGTTTGAATCATTTGAAAGCAGAAAGAAGCATTTAAGTTTCTAAAGAAAAGCCCCTTCTAGAAGTCTGTGCTCAGTGACTTCATACTAGTGAGGGTCAGATAATCATAAGTTAAATATTTGCAAAATTCAAATTCTTTTTCTCACTCTTAAGCTGATGCAGTGAAATAGAGGAAGATGAAAATCACAGTTGGAAATAATGGGACCTAGAAAGAGTTAAAGAAATGGTAGAAATGGTAGTGCAGGCTTTTGCTAGTACCTTTTGTTGCGTACTTACTGCATGGCAGAATTTATAATCCCTCTCAAGGTAAAGCACCTCACACTGGGATGCAATTTGGAGCAAAGGAGCAAATTGACTATGCCTCAACACAGCATTGTGGGAGGCAGAGACAAGACTGAAGTAGATAGTCTGAAGTCTAGGATTACGAGAAGCTCATTGCTTCTTACTAAGGTCAGGATCTTCTTAGTTTTATGACTTATTAGCTAATGTTGCCAGAAATTGAATAGACTGATGGACTGCCATGCTTTATTAATAGTTATAATGTGGAGAAATCCTAAATTAGGAAAACAAGAACCTATGGATGTTCAATACTAAGGTAATTCCTAAGACCCCTTACCCATGACAATAGCAGGGATCAGAGCCCACCTGCCAGCTGACCACTGATGGAAATACAGAGGGACCAAGAAATAAACTGAAGTTGTTTTAAGTCATGGAGATTTTCAGGTTATTTCTTACCCTAAAATCACCTATTCTATCTTGTCTGATATATCCTCGTACAATTTCCCTTTATTATTGCTTTCCAGATGTCATTCAATCATTAGTTGATGCTTTTAGAGGAACAACATCTGTTCTTCACTGTTGGGGGTGGGAAAATTATTTCCTACTTCTGTATTTTCGCATGGAGAAACTGTCATTAGGGTGAAAACACTCCTGAATTTTCATTGTCCCCTTAACTACTACTCCTCCACGGGCAGAAGAACCGACTAATTGACATTGGCTGAAGACACCAGGCATACGTGTCTCATCCTCTTCCCTTCACCTCTCTGTGGGGTCTTTTTGATCTTGGAGGACATCTGTTTTGGTTTGTTTTTAGTCATGTGGAAGATAAAAAATTTAGGTCCCATCCCTGCCAGGGAAAACCTGCTGTTGCCTGGATGTCCTTGGGACTGTATGGCCAATTCAAAATGACCTCGATTTGGGGGAGAAATAATTGTAAGTCCTTGGAGTCAGAGCTAAAACATCATCTAATACTTCTTAATCAATAATAATATTCATTTTTGATGTCTGACTTGTGTCTACCTCTCAACTTATTCCAACTGAAAAGAAGAAAATGTATAAGCATAAGCGATTGTGGAACTTATGTTAGATGCAGTATTGCATGAGAGTTTGGGTTGTCATCCATTAGTTGCTTTTCTTTTTATCTTTTTCTTTATTTTTTCAACCTTATTGATATATAATTGATAAATTAAATATTGTAATATATTTATAGTACATAATATAATATTTGATACACATATCCATTGTGACAGAATTTCCACAATTGAGTTAATACAGCCATCACATCACATATTTATTTTTGTGTGTGAAATCATTTATATTTTATTCTCTTAGCAAATTTCTGTTGTACAACATGGTTATCAATTACAGCCACCATGTTATACATTAGATCTTGGGACTTTATTCATCTTAGAGCTATAAGTGTGTACCCTTTTACTAACCTCTCCCTATTTCCCTTACCCCCACTCCTTCAACCCCTGGCAGGTACATTTCAAATCTCTGTTTCTATGAGTTGGTTTGTTATTATTATTATTTAGATTGCAAATAAAGTAATACAGATTTTGTCTTTCTCTGTCTGGTTTATTTCACTTAGAATAGTGTTCTCCAGGTTTATCCTCATTGTCACAAATGACAGGATTCCTTCTCTTTTAAGACTGAATAACATTTCACTGTGCATATATATACCACACTTTATCCATTAATCCATTGACAAATACTTAGGTTGTTTCCATATCTTGGCTATTGTGAATAACATTGCAATTAACATGGGAGTAAAGATACCTCTTTGAGATAATAATTTTGTTTGCTTTAGATATACAGAAGTAGGATTGCCGGATCTTATGCTAATTCTCTTTTTAATTTCCTGAAAATCTTCATACTGTTCACAGTGGCTGTACCAGTTTGCATTTCCACCAACAGTGTACAAGGAAGGGTTCCCTTTTTCACACATACTCATCAGAACTTAGCTTTTTTAAAATAATAGACAACCTAACAGACATGATATGATATCTCATTTTAGTTTTGATTTGCATTTCTCTGATGATTAGTGATAATGAGAACTTTATCATGTACATGTTGGCCCTTTGTATATCTCCTTTGGAAAAAATGCCTATTCATGTCCATTTCCCATTTTGAAAATGGGTTATTAAAATTTGTTTTATTATTGAATTGTATGAGTTCATTATATAATTTGAATATTAACTTCTTATCAGATAAATGATTTAATATACTTTTTTCTATTCTGTAGGTTGCCTTTTCATTTTGTGGATGGTTTCTCTTGTTCTGCAGAAGATTTTTTGTTTCATGCAGCCATACTTGTTTACTTTTGCTTTTAGTATAAAAATCTAAAAATATCATTGCCAAGATTAATGTAAGGATGTTTATCCCCAATGTTTTTTTC
The DNA here is from genome assembly GCA_004024845.1 of Tonatia bakeri. Lineage (NCBI taxonomy): Eukaryota > Metazoa > Chordata > Mammalia > Chiroptera > Phyllostomidae > Tonatia > Tonatia bakeri. The sequence goes on from PVIA01008071.1 coordinate 14,760, forward strand.
TGGGAACTTCACAGTTTCAGGTATTATGTCCAATTTTTAATTAATTTTGAGTTGATTTTTGTGTTTGGCATAGGATAGGGATCTATTTTATCCCTTTGTATGTGGCTATCCAATATTCCCCATACCATTTATTGAATAAACTATTGTTTCCCATTTTGTGTTTTGGTATTAATTTATAAATTTGACATTAATTTATTGGCCATATATGCACAGGTTATTTCTGGGCTTTCAAATCTCTTCTGTTGATCTATGTATTTGGTTTGATGCCAGTAGTGTACTGTTTTGATTACAGTAACTTTGTAAGATAGTTTGAAGTCAAGAAGTGTGATGCCTCTAGCTTTGTTCTCCTTTCTTAAGATTGCTTCAGTTATTTGAGGTCTTTTAGGGTTCCACATGTACTTTAGTAATGTTTGTTCTATTTCTGTGAAAATAATATTAGGATTTTCATAGGCATTGAATCCATAGATTGCTTTGGGTAGTGTACACATTTGAACAATATTAATTTTCCAGTTCATGAATATAGAGTATTTTTTCATTTTTTCTGTATTCCTCACTTTTTTCATAAATGTCTTATAGTTTTAAGTGTACAAATATTTCACCTCCTTAATTAAATTTATTTCCAAGATTTTTATTGCTTTTTTATTGCTACTGTAAACAAAATTGTTTCTGTAATTTCTCTTTCTGAACATTTGTTGTTGGTATATAGGAATGCAACCAAGTTTAGTACATTGATTTTGTATCTTGCGACTTTAATGACTGTTTACTAGTTCTTACAGTTTATTTTTGAGAGAGTCTTTAGGGTTTTCTATATATAAAATCATGTCACCTGCAAATAGAGATAATATTGCTTTTTCTTTTCTGATTTGGATGCCTTATTTCTTTTTCTGGTCTAATTGCTCCAAATAAGACTGCCAGTACTATGTTAAATAAAAGTGGCAAGAGTAGGCATCCTTGTGTGTATCCTGATATTAGAGGAAAAGGTTTTAACTTTTTACTGTTGTGTATGATAGTAGCTTTGCACTTGTAATATATGACTTTTATTATACTGAGATATGTTCTTACTATACCTAGTTTGTGAGGGTTTTTATCATAAAAGAACATTGAATTTGTCAAATGTTATTTTTACATTAATGGAGATGATCATATGATTTTTATTCTTCATTTTGTTAATGTGGTGTATCACATTGATTGTTTTGTAGGTATTAAGCCATTCTTGCATCCCTGGAACAAATTCCACTTGATCATGGTATGTGATTCTTTTAATGTACAGTTAAAGCTGATTTGTTAACATTTTTGAGGATATTTACATCAATGTGCATTAAGGATATTGTTGGCCTATAATTTCCTTTTCTTGTAGTGTTATTGGATGGCTTTAGTATTAGGGTAATGCTGGCTTTGTAAAGTGATTTTGGAAGTGTTTCATGCTTTTCTATTTTTGGGAGAGTTTGAAGAGAGTTGCTATAATTCTTTAAATATTTGGTGGCATTCAACAGTGAAGCTGTCTATCTTGTCCTGGATGTTTCTTGGTTGGGAGTTTGTTGATTACTGATTCAGGCTTCTTATCAGTAAATAATCTGTTCAGATTTTTATTTTTCCACGATGTAGTCCTAGTAGCTTTCTAATGTTTCTAAGAAATTAACCAGTAGTTTCTTATGATCCTTTGCATTAGACAAAGGATATTTTGAAAGGTATGGGTGCTTTCACCTGCTAGCATCTGTGCTGAACCCTGTGGGTAGCCATGTTGAGGGCTTACATGTCCATTAAGGACTGCTTCTTTTACATCCTTGTTTAAATGTAAAAGACATGTACACAGAAAACTATAGAACATTGAGGAAATAAGTTGTGGAAAATACAAATAAATGAAAGGATATACCATGTTCGTGGATTGGAATAATTAACATCATTAAAATGTCCATACTACCCAAAGGAATCTACAGATGCAAGGCAATTCTTATTAAAGTACCAATGACATATTTCACAGACTTACAATAAATATTCCAAAAATTTATATGGAACCAAAAAAGACCCTGAAAAGACTCAGCATTCCTGAGAAAGAACAGAGTTGATGGGATCACAATACCTGATATTAAACTATACCACAAGGCCACTCTACTCAAGACAATCTGATACTGGCATAAGAACAGACACATAGATCAATGGAACAGAATAGAGAGCTCCAAAATAAACCCATGTCTCTATGGTCAATTAATATTCAGCAAGGGGAGCAGAAGCATAAAATGGAGTAAAAACAGTCTCTTCAACAAATGGTGCTGGGAGAACTGGAGTGTTCCATGCAAAAAAATGAAACCAGACCACCAACTTACACCATGCACCAGAATAAACTCAAAATGGATACAGGACATGAATATGTTGTGATACCATAACAGTCCTAGAGGAAAACATAGGCAGTAAAATTTCAGGTACCTTATATAGTAATATTTTTGCCGATTTATCTCCTAGGCCAAGGGAAATAAAGGAAAAAATAAACAAATGAGACTACATCAAATTGAAAAGTTTCTTCATTGCTAAAGAAACCATCATCAAAATGAAAAGGGAACTGATTGTATAGGAGAACATATTTACCAATGACACATGGGACAAGGGCTTAATCTCCAAAATATATAAAGAACTCATATGATTCAATACCAGGAAGACAAGTAACCCAATTAAAAAATAGACAAAGGACCAAAAAATGAGCAAAATAGAACCAGAGACTTGGAAATAAAGAACAAATAAACAGTGACCAGAGGGGAGGGGAGTGGCAGATAATGGGGAAAGTGGTGGAAGAGGAACAAAAAAACAACATGAATTGAGGACTCATGGGCATGGACTATGTGTGGGGACTTACTGTGGGAGTGAGAGGAGATGGGGTTGGGATGAATCAGGTAGAAAAAAGCAGGACAACTGTAACTGAAAGATAATAAAAAATGCAATAAATAAATAAACAAACAAAGATCTAAATGGACACTTCTTCAAGGAGGATACAGATGGCTCAGAGATACATGAAAGAATACTCAATATCAAACTACAGTAAAGATTGGCAAGGTGGCAGAAAGTGAACAGAAGTCATGCTAACCTTCCCCAGGCCCAGTTTAGAATTACAACTAAATTGTGGAGAAATCACCAGGAGCAAACAACTAAACAATAGTGAGAGAGAAGCCTTTTAACCTCACACAGAAGAATCAGCTTCAGCACAATCTGACTGCACCTGCACAACAGCATATAAGACATGGTGGGTGGACTGACCCTTAGTCAACCAGCTGAAGGGAAGGACCCACCAAAGAATGACTCAACAACAATCAAAACCCAAATAGCATAAAGGGCATCCCAAAAGCATCAAATTCAGGAGATCAAGGAGACTGTACCACTGAATCTCACAGGTTTACTACCATAAAAGTTCACATCACAAAGACAGAGAGTCAAAACAGATCAATTTAAGAAGCAGAAGCAAACAAGGAGAGTCTCACAAGTAATGAGAAGACAAAGAAACAACCCCTAATTAAAAGGAAAAGAGGAATTCTCAGAAAGAGTGCTAAATAAAATAGAGGCAAGTAAACTATCAGATATTGAGTTCAAAACAATGGCTATAAGGAAGCTCAATGAACTCAGTGAGAATTACCAAAAACTACAGGGAAGTTATGAGGAACTTACTGTGAAACACATCTGCCTGAAAAAGGACATAGAAACTATCAACAAGAGCTGAGAGGAAATGAAGAATGCAATTTCTGAGTTGAAGAACACAGTAGAAGGAATCAAAAGCAGGCTAGATGAAATAGAGCATCCAATCAGTGAGCTGGAAGACAAGGTAGAAAAAAAAACTCTCAGAGAGAGCAAGAAAGGAAAACTGACTCAGAAAGAATGAAGAGGTGTTAAGGTAGCTGCAAGATAATATGAAACATAATAATATCTGTATAATAGAAGGAGAAGAAGAGCAGTAGGGCATAGAAAACCTGTTTGAAAATGTAATGACAGAAAACTTCCCTAATTTGATGAGAGAAAAAGTCACAGAAGTCCAAGAAACACAGAGTCCCAATCAAGGGGAACCCAAAGAGGCCTACTTCAAGATGCATCATAATTAAAATGGCAAAACTTCAAAACAAAGAGAGAATCTAAAAGGCAGCAATGGAGAAATAGGAAGTAACATACAAGGGAGCCCCAATAAGACCAACAGCTGACTTCTCAATGGAAACATTTCAAGCCAGAAGGGAATGGCAAGAAATATTCCAAGTAATGAAAACCGAAGGCTTGCAACCAAGACTATTCTACCCAGCAAAGCTCTCAATTAAACTGGAAGACCAAATAAGGAGCTTCCCAGACAAAGAAGGCTCAAAGAATACACCTCTTCCAAACCAGCTCTGCAAGAGATGCTAAAGGGACTGCTTTAAGAAGATGAAAAAAAAGAGTGAGAGAGAGGACCACAGGTACAAAAAAGGTAAATCAGCAATGAATAAGTACTTATCAATAGTAACCCATGCCCTGGCTGCTGTGGCTCAGTGGACTGTGCGCCAGCCTGTGAACCCAAGAGTAGCCAGTTTGATTCCCAGACAGGGCACTTGCCTGGGTGGCAGGCCAGGTCCCCTGCAGGGATCGTGCAAGAGGCAGCCACACATTCATGTTTCTCTCCCTCATGTTCTCCTTCCCTTCTCTTCTTTCTAAAAATAAATAAATGAGAAATCTTAAAAAAAGAAAAAATAATAACCCTAAATATAAATGGATTAAATGCTCCAATCAAAAGACATAGCGTAGCTGAATGAATAAGAAAACATGATCTACAGGTATGTTGCCTATAAGAGACCCACCTGAAACAAGAGATCTAAACAGGCTGAAAGTGAAGGGTTATAAAAAATTATTCCAAACAAACAGATAAGAAAAAAGGCCAGCATAGCAATACTTACATGAGAAAAAATAGACTTCAAAACAAAGACCATAAAAAGAGACCCAGAAGGACACTTCAAGGGAAGAATCCATCAAGAAGACATAAATATTGTAAACGTATATGCACCTAACACAGGAGCACCCAAATATATAAGGAAAATCTTGGAGGACTTCAAGAAAGATATAGATAGCAACACACTTATTGTAGGGGATTTTAACACCTCACTGTCAACAATGGATAGATCTAAACAAAATATTAACCAGGGTATTGTGGAACTGAACAACACATTACATCAAATGGATTTAATTGATATATGTATATCAATTAATATATATATATATATATAACCATTTACCCCAAAGAAGCAAAACACATTCTTTCCAAATGCATGTGGAACATTTTCAAAGATAGACCACATGATAGGATACAAAACAAGCCTCAACATATTCAAGAAAATTTAATTATATCAATCCTTTTTAGGACCACAGGGGACTGAAAATAGGAACCAACCTCAAGGGAAACACTCCAAACATTCAAACTCATGGAGACAGAATAGCATGCTATTAAATAGTGAATGGGTTAATAATGAGATCAAGGAAGAAATCAAAAAAAGTTTCTGAAAACAAATGAAAAGGAATACACAACAGTCCAACACCTATAGGACACAGCAAAGGCAGTCCTGAGCAGGAAGTTTGTAGTGATACAGGCTTACCTAAAAAACATAGAAATATTTCAAATAAACCACATAACCCTACATCTACAAGAACTGGAGGAACAACAACAAACAAAGCCCAGAGCAAGTAGAAAGAAGGAAAGATTAGAGCAGAATTAAATGACATAGAGACTAAAGGAACAATTCAAAGGATCAATAAATCCAGGATTGGTTCTTTCAAAAGATAAACAAAATCGAGAAAACTTTTACCAGAGTCATAGAAAAAAAGAGAGAGGGCCCAAATAAATAAAATCAAAAATGAAAGAGAAATTACACTGATTCCACAGAAATACAAATGATTTGTATTTTACAAATTACTATGAAGTACTGTATGCCAAGGAATTTGAAAACCTGGGTGAAATGGACAAATTATAGAAACATCTAATCTTCTAAAACTGAATCAGGAAGAGGCAGAAAGTGTGAACAGACCAATAACAGCTTAAGAAATTGAAGCAGTAGTAAAAAAACCTCCCAGCACACAAAAGCCCTGGATTGGAAAGTTTCACAGAAGAATATTACAAAATATTTAAGGAAGAACTAACTCCTATACTTCTCAGACTATTCCAAAAAAATCCAAGAAGATGGAAAACTCCCAAACTCTTTTTGTGAAGCCAACATCATCCTAATCCCAAAACCAGATAAAGACATGAAAAGAAAGAAAACCAGAGGCTAATATTGCTGATGAATAAAGATGCTAAAATCCTCAACAAAATATTGGCAAACTGCATCCAGCAATACATTAAAAAGACCATACACCATGGTTAAGTCGGATTCATCCCAGGGATGCAAGGATGGTACAATATTTGCAAATCAAAAAATGTAATACATCACATAAACAAAAGGAATGACAAAAATCACATGACCATTTCAATAGATGTGGAAAAAGCATTTGATAAAGTACAGCATCCATTTATGATTAAAACACTCAGCAAAGTGTTTTAGGGAGCATTCCTCAACATAATAAAGACTAAATATGAAATCTCTACAGCCAACATCATACTCAATGGACAAAACTAAGAGCTTTCCCTCTAAGATCAGAAACAAGAATGTCTGCTTTCCCCACTTCTATTCAATATAGTATTGGAAGTTTTAGCCACAGTAATCAGACAAGAAAAAGGAATAAAAGCTATTGAAATTGAAAGGAGGAAGCAAAACTGTCATTGTCTGCAGATGACATGATAGTGTACATAGAAAATCCTATAGAATCCACCAAAAAACTACTCAACCTAAGAAGTGAATTTGGCAAAGCACTGGGATACAAAGTTAATATTCAGAAATAGAAGGTCTTTTTGTATACCAACAATGAAATATCAGAAATAGAAATCAGGGGAAAATCCCATATGATATAGCAACAAGAAAAATAATGTACCTAGGAATAAACCTAACCAAAGAGGTAAAAGAGCTGTACTCAGAAAACTACACAACACTGAAGAAAGAAATTAAGGAAGATACAAATAAATGGAAGTATATACCACGTTCATGGATTGGAAAAATTAACATCATCAGAATGTCGATGCTACCCAAAGCAATTTATAGATTCAACATAATGCATGTTAAATGTATTGCAATCCCTATTAAAATACCAATGACATATTTCACAGATAGAACAAACATTTCAAAAATTTATATGGAAACATAAATGACCCCAAATAGCTGCAGAAATTTTGAGAAAGAAGAGAGTAGGAAGGATCACCACATCTGGTATCAAACTACATAACAAGGTCACTGTAATCAAAATAGCCTGGTACTGGTATAAGAACAGACACATAGATCAATGGAACAGAATACAAGGCTCAGAAATAAAGCCAAGTCTCTATGGTCAATTAATATTCAGCAAAGGGGGCGGGAGTATAAAATGGGGTAAAAATAGCCTTTTCAACTGGTGTTGGGAGATCTGGACAGCTACATGCCAAAAGAAAAGAAAAGAAAAGGAAAGAAGGAAAGAAGGAAAGAAGGAAAGAAAGAAAGAAAGAAAGAAAGAAAGAAAGAAAGAAAGAAAGAAAGAAAGAAAGAAAGAAAGAAAAGAGGAAAGAAACTCAAGCACCAACTTATACAATACACAAAAATAATCTCAAGATAGATAAAAGATTTAAATATAAGTCACAACACTGTAAAAGTCCTAGAGGAGAACATAGGCAGGGCATTATCAGATATTCCATGCCACAATATTTTAACTGATATGTTTCTAGAGAAATGGCATAAAAGAAAGAATAAACAAATGGGACTTCATCAAAATAAAATGCTTCTGCATAACTAAAGAAAACATTAGCAAAATGAATAGGAAACCAATAATATGGGAAAATATATTTGCCAATTATATGTTGGACAAAGGTTTGATCTCCAAAATATATAAAGAACTTACACGGCTTCAAGACAAACAATCCAATTTAAAAATGGACAAAGAACTTGAACAGATACTCCTATAAGCAGGACATACAGAGGGCTCAGAGACATATGAAAGGATGCTCAACACAGTATCCATCAGAGAGATGCAAATTAAAACCACAATGAGATACCACCTCATACCAGTGAGAATGACCATCAGAAACAAATCAACAAACAACAAGTGTTGGAGAGGGTGTGGAGAAAAGGGAACCCTAGTGCACTGTTTGCAGGAATGCATATTGATGCAGCCACTGTAGAAAACAGTATGTAATTTCCTCAAAAAAATAAAAATGGAACTGCCTTATAACCCAGTGATTCCATTTTGGGAATATACCCTAAGAATCCTGAAATACCAATTCAGAAGAACTATGCAACCCTATGATCATAGCAGTGCTTTTACTATAGCTAAGTGTTAGAAACAGCTCAAGTGCCCATTAGTAGGTGAGTAAATTAAAAAAAAACAACAACTGTGGTTCATTTACACAATGGAATACTATGCAGCAGAAAGAAAGAAGTCCCAATTTTCATGATAGCATGGGTGGAACTAGAGACTATAGTGCTAAGTAAAATAAGGCTGTCACTGAAAGACAAATACCATATGACTTCACTTGTAATTGAAATGTAATGAACAGAGTAAACTAATGAGAAAAATAGAAACAAAGACATGGAAACATGGAACAGAGTGATAGCTGTAGGAGGGGAGGAGCGAGAGGGGGAAGGGTGGAAGGAAGGGGAAGGGACTAGTCCAAGAACATGTATAAATGACTCATGGACATGGACAATGGATAGGGGATTGACTGTGGGCCAGAGGGGTGGGCTGGGTGGAGGGTGGCAAAAGGGAAAAAAGAAATTAGGATAACTGTAATAGAATAGATAAATAATAACTGTTGCTTTATTTGCTATACTTTCATGGGGTCTGTGAACATAATCCTTATTGGTTTTCAGAGTTAAGTATTTTTAAAGACCATCCTCTGGTGGGGATCTTAAAAGTTTGAAAACTAGACATGGATTTAAAAATCTTTTGCTCTTTGGGGAAATCTTAGAATTGAAGATTTTCTTGTGATTATATGGTATTATGCTGGGAGTGGGGTTTGTGGCAAGAATATGTCTCAGTTTCCCTACCCATTTCAATGTGGGTCTGTTGTCTTTAACTTGATGTGTAGGAGTTGCTCAGCTAGTCTCTGGATCTCTTTCAGAAGGAACTGCTCCATGTACAGCTATACATTTTATTCGTCTGTGAAAGGAGGAGAGCTCAGCAACCTCCTGTGTCACCATCTTGCTTGACCTTTTGTTTCTGTTTGTTTTTTTAAAAAATAGGTAACAGTTTAATACACAAGAATATTCTATGATTACATTTTTGGGAAAGAATGTGCATAGATGATTGACAACTATAAGGTGGAATGCAGTGAGAAATGTTTGTTTTTGTATACTCAACAATTCCCTTCCTTCCTTCCTTCCTTCCTTCCTTCCTTCCTTCCTTCCTTCCTTCCTTCCTTCCTTCCTTCCTTCTTTCCTCCCTTCCTTCATATCCATTCTACCTCATTTCATAAGTATGAGATTGCCAATTAAGTTAGTATGTCTTCTCTCTCCATCAGGCATGGATCCTAGGACTGGCCAATAATAATACCCCCTATGCATCTGCAATAGTGAGTAACCTAATTCATAACACTGACTGACCCAAGCTGACTAATTATAGACTTTCCTTAGTATTGACATGTAGATGGTGAATCAAAAATAATTACAAAATCCACCTCTAAATTTTTTTTGTTGAAGTTGGAAGTTGGGTAGTGAAAATAACTGCCAATGACCATCCTTATTAGCTATATAAATTAATTCTGTCTTTTGTTGGAGCTTATAATTTCAACATACAGAGAAAAGTGGAGCTTGGAAATGGAGAGAGAAGATGGAGAGGGAGAAGGAAAGAGAGTGAGAGGTCATACGGCATCCTTTTGTCTCTAGTTTCAGACTTGCCTGAGGCCAGTTTTACCTCCAGAGGTCTCAGCTAAACAATAAAATAATTTTTTGTTAACATAGTTTGAGCTGAGCTTTTGTCATTTTCCGGCGACTGAATTTTGGTTAGTGCGGAAAGTTAGAAGTGATGAACTTGGAATGCTGTAGTTGTAAGAGAGTCCGAGCCATTTTGCCGTTGCTGTGTTGTTGCTTGTTGTGTATAATCATTTGTTTGTGTGAAGAAGTTTAGTGATGATAAGAAAAAGATACCTTAAAGTGCTTTAAAATTATTTAGATCAAGAAAACTCACAGGCAATAGGGAAAATGATGTAGAAAAATATTTCACTGATACCTGATAGAGATGGTAGTAGAATCGATCCAGGTTGCCAATAAAAATTGACACTACAAGAATCAATGGATAAAAATGTTGGTTAAAGAAACATGGGAAGGTGGTTGGTGAATGGTCCTAAAAGGAACAGATTTGAGAGAAGCATCAGGCAGTGTGCTGAGGGTTTAAACTCAGAAAATATGTTGATTTGAATGGAAAAGAGGAAAAACTGACTCAGAAATTCAAGTAAGAGTTTTATGCCTATGTAACTAGAAATTGGTTGAAGGAAAAGAAAGCAAATGATTAACAACAGAATCATGAATATATTTTATTTCTGAAATCTTTTAATATTTTTTAAAAATGTGACTTAAAGTGTGTACTCATTTTTATCTTTTCATAGTCTATTTGTTATATTTTTGGAGTAAATATTCTTTTGCTTCTGGATTCAAATTGTTAAAGTTTTACTACTGAAACCAGCTCCTTCTGTGTCTAACATGAATTATTGAATTTTCAAGACTTCTGAAGGATATGTCAAAAAAAGACATGCATATTTCTTTTATCTCCTTTTTTTGAACAAGAATCAAAAATTATATTTCTGATTTTTTTATTGCTTTACTATTCAGATAACAAAATGCTACCTTATAGAATCTTTATTCGCATGATTTAGGCATAATTTCTCTATTTTCTTTTATTATATTAGGTTTTGTCCCTTTCTTTTTTTTTAATACTTTATTTATTTATTTTTAGAGAGGGAAGGGAGAGAGAGAGAGAGAGAGAGAGAAACATCATTGTGCTGGGGGCTGTGGACGCAACCCAGGCGTGTGCCCTGACTGGCAATCGAACCTGCGATGCTTTGGTTCGCAGCCCGTGCTCAATCCACTGAGCTATGCCAGCCAGGGCCTAGTTTTGTCCCTTTCAGTTGATCCTGGCATCTCTTCTCAGTGAAGGGGCTGAAAAATGTGTATATTGAGCTAGCCATCAAGGTGATCTGTTCAATATAATATCAACTTGTCTTTTATTGTGAACTAAAGCATGTTATTATACAAGCGTAAATCATCATGACACATTATTTGATCAATAAAAGACAACTATCATTCTATGAGCTTCATTTTCCATTTAATAGTTTGAAAAACATCTGTTAATATTAGATGTTAAATTAAGAGAGTACATAAATTCTCACCTCCCCTCTCTGAAGTGTGGTACAAATTTAGTCAAAGCTAATAGACTTGATCATGGTATATTCTGATAATAACCCAAATCCAAGCAATAATTGTATCATATGTATCTGCAAAATGTATAATAAATTTTAAAACCTAATGAACCTAAGTTTAAATTCTGACTTTTTCATTTATTGGTTGTGTAATCTTAAGGTTATTTTGAGACACAATTTCTTCAGGAAATAGAATTAATGATACTGATTTTATATGTTTATGTAGGAGTTTAATAGGCTAATAAATTCAGGCACTTAATATAGTATCTTGTACCCTGAAAACTGTCAGTAATGATGATGATGACAATGACAAAAATATTATCACATAGGATCCAGGAAAGGAGCAAACTCATGCCATGTCTAGGAAAATGGCATAATGTTTATATTTCTCCTTGTTCATCTATCAATGCAGAAAATAAAATTATACTGTTCTAGTTTTATCCTAATAAAGCTGTGGTAAATCCCTTCAAGTCGATATGTTGAAATATTGTATTTTCTGGATATAAATGAAAATAAACTTAACAATTGCTTATATTGTTTTCACACTGTAAGTAAACTAGGGTCTCACACAATAACACTCTCCTGGAACTTCAGACTTCTCTAATCCTTATCAGTGGCTCCAGGACCTGTGTGTCAGAACTCCTTGCAGTAACATAGGCCATCTTCTGTGGCCCTCTGTGACCTCATACCTATCATATGGCAAAGCTGTGCATCTTTGACTTCTGTTCCTGCCCCGAGGATCCTTGTAGAACTAACGCTGATTCTTCCACTTGCTCTCACCCACTCTTTGAGATGTGTTATTTGTCATTTCAGGCCCCAGGTCTGAAATCACAATTCACCACTCCCTTGTGCTCTCTACTTTGTAGAGAAGCTCCTATACCGTTTCATCTTTCTTTTCTCAGTGTGTGGTGAAGTGCTTGATAGATATTAGATGCTCATTACATTTGTATTGAATTATGCAACTTTTATTTTACTTACTGCTTACTATATCCTTTACTCTAAATGCTCTAGGATGTTTCTAAAGGGAGATATGCCTTTTTTGAGAAAAATTGCTCTCTGCCATTTTTAAGATCCTTCTTTTCCTGCAGTTTCAAGTGTCCTTACTTACTAAGTTTTCAACACAGACATTTTCACTAGGGAATTCTTTCCTTACCCTGGTACATTAAGTAACTGATCAGGAAATACTGACTTCATGATAGGAGTATACTTTTGTGCCTCACAGACATGGATTGGGCTTGGTCATGTGACTTGCTTTGGTTGAAGTATTTTAGAGGATGCAACTTATAGGGAGGCTTCAAAGGATTTGCATGGTTGAGTTTGCTCTCTTGAGCTCCTGAACTTCACTGTGAAAAGAATGTGACTCAGGTAATTACTAGTCAGAGAAAAATGACAGATGCCAGGAACTGTCCTGGACCCAACCCATGGTGCTTGAGCCCAGCCTTCTAAGCCCAGTTTAGAACAGCCAAAACCAAGCTGACCTGCAGACTTGTGAGTAAGAAATAAATACTTAGTTGTTTCATGTCATTGTGTTTTAAGGTAACTTGTTATTCACAATTATTGTGGCAATAAGGGACTGTCCTATCAAATTTATAGAACCAGAGGGTGTATTTGGAGTTACAGGCTAATCTGGGGAATAGTTGAGAAAATAAAAATGTTTTAGTAAATTATTCTCATTAATCTGCTTAAAGTTTTATACAAATAAATAGTGGGGCCTACCATATCATACGATGAAACAGCATATGAATTTGCATGCAACTTATTTTTGATTAATGCTCTAGAATTTCTGTTATTATAATGAATTACATCTGACACCTTAATTCTAAAGATTCAGTGATTAAGAGGAAAATTGTCTTTATTGTATAATAGCTATATGAATATACTGCAAGCCACTTATTGCACACAGTTGCCTTTTTCATTGTGTTTATACTGGATCACCTTAAATTACATATTAAGATGAGCTTGTTATTAGTGTTATCATTGCACATAGAATCTTCCATTTCACTGACATTCAGAATGGACGCTGAGCTACAAGGAAATTCTCCTTGCTCGTTTGTCTTCAGACTTCACATTTTCTTCTTTCATGTGGTCTACACAGTGCCACCCTTTTCAGAGGTCTAGGATAACAGGGATTTATTTTAAGAGACAACTGCCATTTTCTGTCATATTAGTTCTTTTGAGTTGTACACACTGGAAAAATTCTTTCTATTCTGTTGAGGATTACCGTATCTGATGTGTTGGTTTGTTTTTTAAACTGCCTTCAAGAATGATGTTTTTGGGGCATGGTTAGGAGTCTCACTTTCCTATTTATAATCTTTCCCTTTGGGCATACTGGGGCTATAGCAATAGCCTGTGTAAGAGAATTTTGAATTCTTTACCAATGATTTGTGATAACTTCAAAAGGCAACTACAACATGGCATCAGAACAGTTAAAGAAAACATGATCTTTGCACATGTGCTCAAAGAGAAAACAGCAAAGCAGCTGATCTCTCCACAAAATATATTGTGTTCTGAGTGGTCCCCAATTCCTTCTTTTTCTTCCTCTTTTAGATTTTTACATGACTCCAAATCTTCACCACTTAGGAAATATTGTGCTTACACCCTCACCCACAAAAAGGGATTTAGTTCTCCCAGATTCCTATCATTTTTTATATTTTTCTTTTGATATCTAAATCATTCACACTAGAGTAGTGATATGGATTTGCACTCAATGTCGATGATGTCTATTGATCCAAGACCTGAGAAATTCCAAAGTGAAAAGTCACGTAGAGACAGAGATGAAAAAGGTAGTTGGGAGAGAGTTTGTTATTCTGCATCCCTGCAGGGGTGGGAAAGGGGAGACCGAGAAGGTAGAAATTGGATTGCCATAGGGAGGAACGATTGGGAATGTAAAATGTGGAAATGAAGTGGGAAGAATGTTCCCAGATACCATACTTTTCAGCAAATTGAGAAAAACTCTAGCTACTGAAGGTCACCGTAGGGTTGATCATACTTTTTTAAATTAATTTTTTATTTGTCCCAATATTTATTCAATCAATATTTATGGAAAACTAGCTGTTTTCAGGCACTGCGCTATATATTTAGATTGTAAAAGTCAGCATGACAAACATAGTTCCTGCTCCATGGAGCTTACAATCATAGATTTTGAGGCATACCTGTCATAAAAGTTTATCATTTTGCACCTGGAGGGCCTGCTGCAAGTCAGAAAATAAACACTCTCCTATATTTGCTCCTGTTTTAAAGACCCAGGCATTATAAACTCATACTTTTTTCCTGCATTACACTCCAATGTTCATAGCAGCACAATTTACAATAGCCAAGTGCTGGAAGCACACTAGGTGCCCATCAGTAAATGAGTGGATAAAAAATACTGTGGTACATTTACATGATGGAATACTATGCAGCAGAAAGAAAGACAGAGCTCCTACCCTTTGCAACAGCATGGACAGAACTGGAGGGCATTATGCTAAGTGAAATAAGCCATGTGGTGAGGGACAAATACCATATGATCTCACCTAGAAGTGGAACCTAATCAACAAAACAAATGAGAGCAAAATAGAACCAGAGACATTGAAATAAAGAACAATCTGACAGTAACCAGAGGGGAGGTGGGAGGGGATAATGGGGGAAAAAGGAGGAAAGGTTTTCAGGAACAACTATAAAGGACACATGGACAAAACCATGGTGAGGGGTGGAATCAAGGGTGGGGAGTGGGGTTGGCTGTGGTGGGGGATAGGTGGGGGGAAAATGAAGACAACTGTACTTGAATAACAATAAAAAAATAACATTGCTTTAAAAAAAGCATCTCAATAGCATTTACATTCAAAGGAAACATTAGGAGACCTGACTATGAGTGGAGGGTGCTAGGGATGGTGGACACACAACACAATATACATCCCTTATTATAGAATTACACACTTAAACCTTTATAACTTTAATAACTAATGTCATACCAACACATTTGACTAAAAATAAATAAAAAACACTTTTAGTACAAAAAGAAGCTGTACTCAATTGTTTTTATATTTTGAATGTTGTCAATAAAATTACTGTGGAATTTCTTTTTTTTTATTGTTCAAGTACAGTTGTCTCCATTTTCCCCCAATCACTCTCCCCCACCCACTCAACCCCACATCCCACCCTCCATCCTACCCCTCTTTGGCTTTGTCCATGAGTTCCACACATTTTAAAATTTTAAAACATTCCCTTTATTATAATGAGTATCATTTCCAAAGGATGGCAGCGTCCTGGCATAGTCCCTAAGAAAAAGTGTACACGGCTACATCCCACGTTACTAATTTGCTTTGAAATCTTGGGTGAGTTCCTTCCTGGACCTGTTTTGTCATCTCTAAACTACTGAAAGTAATGCTGAGCCATGTAGTATTGGGAGTGGGAGGAAACAATCCTAAATGATTATAAAGTATTTTGCAGATAGGAAGTCAGGTGTGTACCAGAGGTGATAATATCAGCCCATTAATCCTTTTAGTGACAAAGAAAGTGTTGCTACTTTAGGAGCTGATATGTGAGAAACAAAAGAAAAGAGAATAATAGAATGGAAATGAGGAAAAGCAAGCTTAGAAAAATGAATTAGCCATTTTATCTAAAGAAGGACATATTTTCCAAAGGCCAACTGTGTTGATTTTACCTCATTTTAAATAAAGTGTGAAGAAAAATGCTTTAAATGGAAAAATTTATTCTAGTTTTACCTGTGTTTTTCAGTAGGGGTACTTCATGCTTTATTTAAGCAATATTTATACATTTAACAGAAATGGCCTTTTCATGCTAATCTACATGCATTCATGTAAAAAATTTTCTAGGTATACATGGCTTGCTTATAGTTCATTATTGGAAGGGAACCTTCTGTCTAATGCCTCATTTAAGATTCAGTGGAATCTTTCTTCCTTCAGTAATTTCCCTATTAAATTACATCTATTAGTTCTAGTTCCTCACCCTAAAGGAAACCAATAAAATCACACAAACTAATGAAGTTGTTTCAACAGCAAGCTCCTCGTTATGGGGGTACTTCTAATTACTGTTAAAATGAACTGGAACGAAATGTCTCCAGAATGGGGTGTCCCAGAGCTATAAACCAAAACTGTAAACAGCTGTGCAACTCCTACTCTATTCCTTTCACCTTCGAAATCACAGCACAACACCAACTAGTTTTAAAATGTTGTTAGACAAGAACCAGAATGGATTTAGATACAGATCAGAAGCATTATTAATAATTTTCTTACGTTACAATAAGAACATACTGGTTATATTTTGTTTTATAAATTGGACTTGTTTTCTCTCCTGGATGTTATCTTATTTGCTCCACATCTGTGTCTCTCTGCGCTGATTGCCGTGCTCAGGTAGGACTTCAGTCAGGACTGCAGTGAGCTAGGGTGGTGATGCAGCTTACACAGCAGAAAGCACTGTCAGTGCTGAACTAGTTTGTGCAGGGAATGGCTTTGGATCAGATTGCATTAAGGTGTGCTTCCCTTTCCAGTGTAATTTTATGCCTAAAGCAATAGAAGCTGAACATTTTTCCAAATCATAAGGCTGACATTTTATAAACAAGATACTTTTGTTGATACTAATTTATTCTCAACCAAGATTTCAAAACAGAACACATGAGTGAATTTAGTTGATAAATTAAATAACTGTACAAGTTAAACACACATAAGAAAATTTATGAAACCTTGAGGAAGAAATTATGATAGAGGAAGTTTAAAAATTATAGTAGATTTGGAAAGACTATATAGAGGCAATCTTAAAATCTAACTTCTGCTTTTCCCCAAGTAAGGGGAAAACAAAATGGCAGTATAAATAATAATAACATACTAAGTAATAATATTATGTTTACAGTTTATAAATTACAAAAAATAGCAGAGAAATGGAAGCAGGCTCCACCTATTGCCAGGTATCTGCTGGAAAAATTGTGGTCTGACTTTACACATCATCCTTATATGGAACCTCATCTCTAATTTGGTTAAAATGAGCAGAGCCAGTGAATATCTGAAACCACAAAGGAATTCACTGAATACTGAGTGAAACAGAAACTGGAGTGAAAGGTCTGACGGAGGATATAGCTGGACATATGTTTGTGGTTAAAACTATAGAGATTATACTTTACCTTTTAGGCAAGAGAGCTATTACAAGTTATGATGTCACATTCACCAAAATTAGGTATATTCTCCCTGTCATCTTTTATTCTTTCCTTTATTAAAACCTATTGCATTTTGATATTGTTCTATTTTATGTATTTCATTTAATTTTATTTACTGACTTAGTTGTTTATAGAAGATCTGATAATCTCTGCAACAAAGAGCTCTTTGTCACAAGAGAAATAATTTTAACATTATTTCAATAGTATTGTGCAATATATATACATTTATATATAAGCTTTTATTTTATAATCGATGTTTTAACTACTTTTCAGTTTTGTATCACCTTGAAAATGTGCTCATCTCAAAAATAACTTGGATTTTAAGTTTAAGTGGAATCTTTGAGGCACGTAAAGCTGTATGATTAAGATATATATGAATGTAATCAATCATCTCACTGATCATTTTGATTCATTAGCTAGAAAATTTATTCTAAACTTAAATTCTCATTTACATCTCAGAGCCAACACTGATTATGGCATAGTTATATATAAAATGAAATTCAGTGATTCTGTGACTGACATTTTAAATAATCTTAGACAGAAAAATAAAATTTGTTTTTAAATTTTACTATTCATATCAAATACGCCTGGTCTAGTGGCATAAAAAGCTCTTCAATTGAAACCAAAATGCAAAAATATAAAATAATTTTTATACAGTAGTCAGGAAAATATATTGTTTTGGTGATCAGGGAAACACACAGACCACAACAAATCTCTGTCTAGTTTGTACTTATTCAAATAACAAAATATCTAAAAATCTGAAGATACGAAGTACTGATGAAAATGACAATGCAAAGACTTTCTGATACATTACTTAAGCAAGTATAAATTGATGAAATCATTTTGAGAAACAGTTTGGTGTTACACCCTAAAGTTAACCATGTATAAACCTATGGCCGAAGAAATGCCCTCCTGGTATTTATCCAAAACCAGGTCTGAAGAGTACAAGGGTTGTATACAAGAATTTTCAAAGTAACACTGTTGCCTCAAAACAAAATAAAACAAAATAAAACAAAACAAAACAAAACAAAACTGTAAACAATGCAGCTATCTAATGATAAAAAAAATTGGTAGGTAAATAGAAAAAAATGGTAAAACATCAATATGGATAGATCATGGCAATATATTAAGTGAAACAAATAAATACCCCAAAGTTACATAAATCATAATGTATTTTTACACACACATAAAACATACTTTAGGAATTAATTATGGTTAATGCATAGGAGTTAAAGCAAGAAAAACAGGATTTGAACACAATACATATATATTTTTTGAAATACCTAATGATGCTATAAGCTTTATAAAAAGAAAAGCCAGAGAATAAGGAGTATAGATTGAATAAAGGAAGATATTTTGAGTGCACAGAAACAGGGGTATGCATTTGTGGTAGAGACAATATTTTTAAAAGTTCCCAGTTCACAATCCCTCTCTTCTCTATTAAAATGGCAAGCAAATCAATTTCAGTGTTCCACTCTTATTTTTAAGATCAACAGAATTAATTCTCATGTGAGCAATTTTTAAAAATATGCAACAAATATAACACAAATAATAGCATGTGTAAATATTTATATTAAAATCTGAGTATTAGTAGTCAAACCCTGCAGTCAATTAAAAAAAAACCTTCAAAACCAGTGTGAGGTTTGCTTTATCTGTAAGAGATGGTTCAATGTTTGAATATTTATAAATGCAACACCATGTTAGCTCATAAAAAGTTTTAAAAAGTTATGTGAAAAAGTATTTGCTAAAATTTAACATACCAAAAACCTTGTCTGACCAAGAATGAATAACATTATTTCAAAATGTGTTCATATTTATATTAAATGTCAGTATTGTGCTTTTTAAATTTTAACAATGTATTTAGCACAATATATCCAAAGTATTATCATTTTCAAATCTAACCCATATAAAGTTATTAGTGAATTATTTTACATTTGTCACACGTACTGGGTACTTGACATGTGGCTGATATTACTGAGGGTCTGAATTTTAAAATTTTGTTTAATTTTAATAAATTTAAATTTAGAAACTGATACTCAATTCAGTTACTGGAAAACATTTAAGTATATGTGAAACAGTTTAGGTATGTGGATCTCTTTTTTTAACTATAAATTTTATGTTCTAAATACTGATAAGTGTTTCTGTTGAAAATTTAGCATTCATATTGAAATGTACTGTAAGTGTAAAAGTACACTGGATTTTGAAGACTCTGACAAAAGTATTGTGCTTTAAGATTGAAAGTAGAGATATTTTCTTTAGATTCAAGAAGGAATAATGGCTGACAATTATTATCACTGCCTTGTTTTGAAAATATTAGCTTATTCTACTAGACAGTGTAAAATATTACAAAAGGACATCAGTGACATTTAATTACTCATTTTCATCATTAGACTATATTACTCTTAGGAGCAGGGAACTATGTCATATTAGTCACTATGTCCCCAATTCCTACTAGGTTTTATCACATAGGAGGGGATTGTGTTTTGTTAGATTTTATTTCTGAAATTATTTTTAAGTAAGCTAATACTTGCTTTTAAACTTACTAAAGACATTTTAAATCTCTAGCTGCTTAATTATTATAGTCAGTAAATATTAAAAATGATTAGCACTCTGGCTGGGTAGCTCAGTTGGTTAGAGCATTGTCCCAATATGCCAGGGTTACTCTTTTGATCCCTGGTCAGGGCACATACAAGAATCAACCAATGAATGCATAAATAAAGTGGAACAACAAATTTATGTCTATCTCCCCTACTCTGCTTTCCTCTGTCTCTAAAATCAATACATAAAAAAATGTAAAAATAAAAAAAATGGCTTACCCATATTGAAGGGAGAAATTTCTCTTTTACCTACCATGTTTTTCCCCTTTCTGACATACTTCTTAGAAGAGAAATTATTAGACTTCATTATTATTATGATTATTTTTATCACAACTATTTTAGATTTCAAGAATTATTCTTAGGATATTATCTTTTTAAAAAACACCTTTTAGTAATTATTTGTATCTAAAATTTTATTTAATTCGTTTCAATGCTCAATATTATTTCTTTTTAATTTTGACTTTCTTTTCTTGAGATTTTGATTTTACTTTCTATTTTTACGAGCTAGAATATACCTACAAGAAATTTTCTTAGATGATATGAATAGTTGTTTTAGAGCCTTTAATACTTATAAATATGTTATTTTTCCACATGAATAACAACCTCATAGGTAAAACATTTCTGTCAAAATATGTTTTACTATAACATAGTTCCCTGTTTTTTTTTTAATGTGTTGGGTTATTTAAGACAAATCTGAAGCCTTTTTGTAGCTAAATTGTTTTTACTACCTGAATGATTGTAGGATTTTTTTCCTACACTATCTCTGAAGTTCTAAACATTATTGAGAAAAATCAAGTAAAACCTAAATAAAAGAGATATGTGATTTTCATAGATTTGAAGACCTTTAGTTTTCCCCAGACTTATCTTATTGATCAAATCCATAGTACTATTTTTTAGGGAAACCTAGTGGAATTATTCTAATAATAATAATAATTATATCTATATAGATATCATTTTCTTATTATAGATAAAACTATTATCTATAGACACTACTTACAGAAGATAAAAGGAGTGAAGCTCATTCTAATATATATCATTTAAGAAAAAGCCCCAAATTTAAGACAGCATGATATGCTCACAATGAGAGGGAAAAAAAGAATAAGAGAATAGAGGAGAGACCCCTTAGAATTAGAGAATAAGAGAGATCCCTTAAAATTAGTCTCATCTGATATAGACTTCTGGTGTATGATAAAGGTTGTAATGCAGAGCAGTATGAAAGGGACTATTTTCCAGTAAAAATACTGGACTAATGGATATCCACCTGGAAGAAAATGAAACTCTATTCTTATCTCCCATTATATACAAAAATAAATTCCATTTTTTACTGGCAAAACAATCAAGATTTTAGAAGATGAATGAAGACTGTCTCCATGACCTTGCAGTGGTTAAACAATTTTATACAAAAACACATAAAGCACTAAACATAGGAGATGATAAATTAGAGAATCAGTTAATTTGACTCTAGAAAAACTGAGCACTTCTGTTTACCAAATGTAATCATTGAGTGAAAAGGCAAATCATAGAATGGGAGAAAATATTGCAACATATATAACTGTCAAAGTACTCTTATCTAGAATTCCTATAAATCAATAAGAAGACTGGTAAATCATTAGGGGAAGTGTGTGAAAGAATGAACAGCCAATTCACACAAAGAATATAATATCTTAGTAGGCAAATGAAATTGTGTTCAATCTCAGTAATTATTAGAGAAACACAAATTAAAATCACAATATCAAAATGTGATTTTGATGTGATATTGCTAAAATAAAATGACTGATATAATGAATGTTTACAAAGATGTGGATCAATGGGAATTATCACAAACAGTGTCAATACTTTTGTAAATGAGCACAACCATTGTAGAAAATAGTTTGATATTATCTACTAAAATTGAATGTAAGCATGTCTGTGCACCCAACAATGCCACTTCTAGGTGTATAACAAACAGAAATACATGATTATATGCATTAAAAATATGTACAAGAACAGAGAAATTAGTAATCATAACCCCCAAGTTGGAAATAATTCATATGTCTTTGAACAGTTGAATTATTAAACAAACTGTGATATTTTTATACAGTGGTATACCATACAGCAATGTAGGTAATAAACTACAGATGCATACTACAATATGAATGAATCTCACAGATGTAATTTTTAGTAGAAGAAAAAACAGGTGTAATACATACTGTAAAAATATCTATAACATTATAGATATACAGTGATAGCTAATACTACTAGTTAATCAACATAAATTCAAAGTAGTAATTATTTTTTGAGGAAAATAGACTTTTGTAGTTGAAAGAAGCATGCTTAGGCCTTCAGGGATGCTGTTGATTGTTCTAAATCTCACCTAGGTGGTGGATTCAATTGGTAATCATGATGATTTATTAATTTGAGCATGTATATTTTATGTATTTCCTGTATGTATGCTATTTCACTGTAAAGTGTTTTGTTTTGTTTCTTAAAGAAAAGTAGACCAAAAGTTTAGTAAATTTCAAGGGTGCAGTTCTAGTAGTAACCCTTCTTTTATATCTTCTAAAAACAATATATGCTCTATCAAAGAATTTTATGTTTCTGCAAGTAAAAATGCTAGTTTGAAGAATATTAGATGGTGAAATATTAAATTTTTAGAGTATTTTAATTATTTATAGAGAAATAGTAGAAAATATTCATTTTTGAAACTACCTCCCAAACCTAGGATATGTTTTTATCCATATGTAACTGAAAAATGAGTCTGACATCCTACTCTGACTGAAACTACTCACTTATTCATGATATGTGCGATAATCTATGTCACCTATGGAAGTGGCCACACTTAGGAGTCACCTGCCCCCCAGTGGCTTCATAGACCCACTGTCAGAAAATCTGACTTCAGGAGTTTACTTCTAGACTTTAACTCTATAACTTTAAGAATGTCTTTTGGTTGTTTCTCTGTTATGTATGAAATGGGGAGGGAGGATGGGTAGGGCCTTGGGGCATGGTGGGAGGAAGATGGGGACAACTGCACTTGAACAACAGTAAAAAAATTAAAAAAAAGAAATTACACAAATCAGAAAGATGACGAGAAGTGACTAAAGCTACGCATCTTTAACAAATCCTTTAGGGAGCCTTCAGAGGCTGGATTATACTTTTAAAATGAATATGAGCAAAATGTAACTATGGAAGATAAAGCCCTACTTTTGCTTAATATGTGACTAGATCTACTAAGCTGACTGCTCAACCATTTTTTATTGAATAAATACTTTTTTTGACCTGGTTGTTATATGTGAAAGACTGTTAAATTCACACTTTAAAAATAAACTTTATTTTTTAGATTAAAAAATTGTGAAGATAGTATAGAGTTATCATAAACCCTACACCCAATTTCCCTTATTAGTAAAATCTTTTACTAGCATGGCACATTTGTAACACTTAATAAATAAATGTTGATACATTAATATTAACTAAAGTCCATACTTTATTCTGTGTGTGTGTCTTTTAGTTTTTACCAATTTTTTTCTGTTTCAGGATCCCACCAATATTACCAAATTATATTTAGTTGTCATGTCTCTTTAGGCTTCTACTTGGATGTGAAAATTTCTCAAACTGTTGATAATGACCTTAATCATCTGGCTTAGGTAGAGTTGGTGTGATTTCTCTATTAGTTACTATCTTTTCACTTCTTCCACACTATACTCTTGGAATAAAGTACATCTCTCAAATATAAGGAAGGGGAGTAAAAATACATCTTGTTGAGAGTGGAATATTTACATAATGTTTTTGGGATTCTTCTGCATGGGAGATTTGTATCTGCTTCCCCATTTATTGAAATTATTATGGATTTAGATTTTAGATATAGTCTTATATTCTTATATTTGGTTCACTTCAGTTTTTTTCATAATCTTAGTGACCTTAATTTACCTCTCCAGCTGCATCTCTTACCCACAGAGATAGCCATTGGTCCAGACAGATTTAACTGTTTTCTAATGTTCCACACACATACATTCTTTTATTTTTTATTAGCAAACTTCTGCCAGAAATACTTTTTGCTTTTTTATCTGAAAAAAAGTATTCATTCATTTTTCAAGATGAAGTTCAAATGTGACTACCTCTATGAAACTTTCTGCAACTTCCCTAAATGTTCAGTCTTTAACTGCTCTTTGCACTGGAAACAGTTTGTATATTCCTCTCTTTATAGCACTTACTTTTATTGTATTTATTAACTTTTATGACCTTATATCCCATTTAGCTGTGGATTTTGAGGACCTAGATGTTTTATTGTGTGTAAGCCTCCTTCTAGCCTCTGTGCCTGGAAGAATGCCTGAAAGCCAAAGTTTCTATTACATTTGTATGAAGAGTAAAACAAACCAAAACTGGAGGATGCTGTGAACTATCTTGAAAGACTTAAATTTCTGTCTCTTCTGTATTTTTGTGAAGGAAGCCCTTGGGTGGAAGTCACTTTGTAGTGCATTGTTTTCCTAATTAGTCCTGCTACCGTGGAAGTTGTGTATAGTTAACTCTTAATTATCTTCCTCAAAATTTATTTCCTTACATCTTCCAGGAAAAAAGACATACTTAATTTAAAACAATGTCATCACCATCTAGTTTCCCAGGGCGCTGTTTTAGAGGATTCATTACAAATCTCCACTTGCTAGTGTAATTGCAAACTGAACATGATGGTAAATTTATAATGTTTGACCAAATACTCCATACCAGTCCTTGGCTTAGAGTCACTTGTTTTTTACTCTTGGTGGTTAGTTTCAGCTTCTGGGATGGCCAAAGAGTACAGTTTGCTATTTTTGTGGGTCTTTCACATTGTGTTAATTAGATGATATATCATTGCTTAGTAATTTTTAGTAACCTCAATTTACAAAGGGGTAAATGGTTCTGTTGCATTTGTGTGATCTTGTGTTAAGTCATGGTAGAATGACTGAATGAGGCCTATGACTGATTGGCTTCTCTTTGAAAGGTATTGGAGATCTCTAATTATACATTAAAATTTCTGGTAGTGGGGAAGATAAATGGAAGGGCATCACTGGCTTCTACACAAGGCATACAGGTTTTTATTTGTTTGATTTTTCAAGGGGAAATTCAACCATGTTCACCTGTACTGTTGGTGAATATCTTGTGATGTCTGTCTGGGGGGCAGCCTTCTAGGCCTAGACACTCATTAGAATTGTGAATCGGTCTACCTGTAGGTGACCCCTCTTTTAATATGAGCTCACTTTATTTAAACTCTTCTTTAATCAGCTCCTGTTTGGCACAGATTGCAGGAGAGCACATTATAGAATTTTAAGTCAAGCTCTAGGTCTCCTGTGATTTGCAAAGTATTTGGTCTTGAGAAGACTATTTCCATGATGTCTGGGGAGAAAATGCTTTGGATGCTGAGCAAATAATCATAGGCCATTAAGAAGGTGCTGGAGCCCTTGACCATGGTGGCTCAGTTGGTTTGGCCTTGTTCCACAAGGCCAAGAGTTGCTGGCCAGGTTTGGAGAGGCCACAGATTGATGATTCTCTCTTCCATCGATGTTTCTCCCCCTCTCTTTCCCCCTCTCTTTCTTTTCTGTGAAAATAAATAAATAAAATATTAAAAATAAAGAAGAAAAAGAAGGTACAGGTACTGGAGACCCCAGGCAGAGGTGGAAAAATCAACATGCTCTTTTGGTAGAATGATTTTTCCATCAGATTTCTGATAGCCAGGAGCCAGCTGGGATAAAAAAATCTGGAACTACAAAACATGATTGATTGCTGGCTTCTACACTTCCTGTGTGATTTAAAACAATGTTTGTCAACCTTGTTGTTCATTATTGCCTGATTAAGACCTTCTTCGACATGTTTTCCTAATTACTGCTCCATGGAATTTTAACAATGCCAAATGTGCTGTGTATGTTTATATACT
This sequence comes from Tonatia bakeri, assembly GCA_004024845.1. Lineage (NCBI taxonomy): Eukaryota > Metazoa > Chordata > Mammalia > Chiroptera > Phyllostomidae > Tonatia > Tonatia bakeri. The sequence goes on from PVIA01008071.1 coordinate 40,847, forward strand.
GTGTGTATGTATGTGTACTGTGCTTTATATGTAGAGTAAGCAGAAGGCTTACTCTTCACTCAATACAGGGTTAAGAATGACTATGTAATGTTTTTAGGTTAAAAAATTAAAAATTAAAAAGCTATTAACATTTAACTTTCTAACTGGATTTGTTGAGCAACTTAATGTAATTTATTTACTTATATAAATTATAATGTGTCAAATTGTAGATGTAATAAATTAGTCACTTATGTAAGTATATAATAATAATACCAATGTAATCAAATTTTGGAAAAATTACTCAAACTAATTATTTTTCCAACAAAAGTAAAACAATCAAAAAATAATTCCTAGAAGTATTTTAGTGAACATAAGTTTTAGCTTTCCTTGATGTGAGAAAATAACTCTTAACTAGCTGCTAAGTACTTATTCAAATATTGTCAACACTTTTTATTTTCAATACTGGGCAAGATAATGTTTGGTTGAATAATTTTTATAAAATTAAATAATAAAATGCATACTGTTATTTACTTAATTTTCAAAGCCTGAGTCACACACAAAAGCACAGGATATCAGATAACATCCACAGGATAACCAAGAGCGGCAAGTAGACATGCACAGACCCTCATCATATGACTTAAAGACTGTGCAAAATCAATCTAGAGAAAGCCTTCGAGTCACAGGTATCTATTTAGCATAGTTTTGTAGCAATAATTTTACATACATTTTGTGCACGTTACATGAACTCAGTGTCATTTGCGCTCATATGACACCCAAGCCAACTAGCCAACTCAATGACAAAATATGATTTTGTCAGATAGGGTGAGTCATTGTAATCATTAAGATAATCATTCCCCTCGCTAAGAAATAACTTTTGTTTCCTTGGAGACAATATCACTCCCAATAAGAAGGCAAGGCTTGGGTACTGAAATATCGCAGGTAACACTTTGTGCAGTATATGATTGACTAACCACTATACTGTATACCTGAAACAAATACAAAAAAATGAATCTATAATTGAAAAACTATTAAAAAATGTAAAAATAACTTTTTTAAAAAAAGATAGGCAAGGTCTTTGATATTGAGAACCTTGGATTCTTAATTTTAAAAATGGTATGTGCCCTAACCATTGTGGCTCAGTTGTTTTGGCATCATCCTACAAACTGAAAGGTCATACATATGATTCCTGGTTAGGGTACATGCTTGGGTTGCGAGTTCAGTCACTGGTCACGGTGTGTGCTGGAGGCAGCAGATTGATGTTTCTCTTTCACAGTGATGTTTCTCTCCCTTTCTTTCTCCCTCACTTTCCTGCTCTCTAGAATCAATAAAAGAATATTTTTAAAAAATGGATGTTATCATCAAACTCAGATTTAAATGTATGGAAACACCTAATACAGTGCTTGGTTATGCAATTTATTGTTAGTTCAAGCAGTATTTTTTGAGCATTGACCATATGATAGACATGATGGTAAGTGCTAAGTATGTATTCCTAACCCCCAAAACTTTAAAGTATGATTAGGTAGATATACATGTAAGCAAATTGTTTTAATACAATATTGTAAGTGAAGTTGTAGTAGTAGGCAAAGAGGAGGGATCCTAGCTTGGTTTTCTTGTGGTTTGAGGAAACAATGGGACATTCATACAATGGAATACTACTTGGCTATAAAAAAGAAGAAAATTGTGACAGTATGGATGGACCTGGAGAACATTATGCTAAATGAAATAAGCCAGTCAGAGAAAGGCAAATACCATATGATTTCAATCATATGTGTAATCTAATGAACAAACTGAACTAATAAGGAAAATGGGGACAAACTCATACATGGAGAGCAGGATGATAGCTAGTGGGAGGGGGAGTTTAGGGAATGGAGGGATTAAGCAAAAAGGAAAAAGGACTCATGGACATGGACAAAAGTGTGGTGATTTCTGGGGGTAGGGGGTATAAGGGGACTAAAAAGTAATATAAAAAAATACAATACATATTAAATAGAATACCAAAAAAGAATGGATAGAAAATAACTTTGGAAGAAGCCTCTTGGTCTGTGAGGGCACATGGAGAACAACATAGGTGAGAAAACTTGTGTAGTGGTATTATGAAACTACATAATTATGTGTGCTAAAGAACAAAATTCAATCACAAAATTTGAAGATCTAATTGGCTTTATTAAGTGACTTGTGAATTGGGTGGCATTCTGTCCCGCAACTAAAAAACTTAGCTGGTGAAGGGGAGATTTTTGCAGAGTACAGATACAATACCATAAAGCAAGGGAAGAAGGGTGAATTTGGAGCTGGGATAAATAGTCACTAGTAAAGATGAAAGGTAAGTACAGGTTTGAACATCCAAATTAAGGTGCCTAGAAGACATTAATGTAGATATGTAGCCAATTTTTAGATACCTTTCAAAAAGGTTTCAGAGTCTCAATGTAAGCATAGTTGTTATCCACATGAGTGTCTGAGGTCTTTAAAAAAAAGTGTGTTGAGCAATGGGAGTCTGTTAAAAGAAGAGCCAGAGGAAATTATTCAAGGGTTAGTTGGAAAGGAGGAGAAAACTAGAAGAAGTCAGAGTAGGAAATTTAGGGCTATGGGTTTCATGGGAGCCTGAAGAGCAGAGGTTCAAGAAGGGGACAGAGGTCATTGGTGTCAGATCTAGCAGAAGGAGCTAGCGAGGAAACACACAAGTAAAGGCAATATAATTCATATTCCTGATTTAGAACAGTCTGAAAGAAGATGACACTAAGTTTTTTTTTTTTAATTTGGAGAGGTAAGTGATTACTTTGAGAAGTTTGGCTAAAAAGCAAAGGACATGAGGGGGGCAAGCCAGGGTCATAATGCAGGTGGCAGCTGAGTGATCAAATGAAATATTTCACTTTTGCATAGGAAAAACTTGAACAAGTTTTAGCCAGCATATTATGTTTGCTTCACTCACATTATGTTCTTTAAAAAAATGTGATCTTGAAAATCTGAGGGGGGGACTGTGAATACCCTCTTACCTTTATTTACTATGTACGTTTTTGGATGCTGACATTTGCAATGCATGTTTCTTGAGTTTAAATGAATGGAAAAAAGATTGTGAGTACTTCTTCCAGAAAAGCAGTTTATAGCAGAATGGACACAATAGACAGTGGAATTAAATAGGAACTTTGAGGTGGTTGATTTCCATGTCTGTCTTCATTTAATAGTTGTGTCCTAAGACAAGATCAGTAAAAGCAAATGCTTTTCTTAGGATCACACAGCCAATAAGTGGCAGATCTGTGGCTAAAACTGAGGCTTTAACACCACCATTCTTAAGAATATCGCTTTTGCCTACATGGCCAATTCAGTTCCCAACCTGCCACTGTCTTGAGTATCATGTGTCAAGAAAAAAAGGTGGACCAAAGTGAAAGCTCTTAAAAAATAAAACTGTGCCCTTTAGGAATTGACCAGAATGTGATTTTACTGCTGTTCTTTTCAACCAAGACCCTTTTTTTCTTATGTATTATCAAACAAATTAAAGCTCTGACTTGTAATTTGTAGCCCTGGGTTTTAAAGTCCACACTGTTACTGATTTTCACCATACCTTAGAGAATCTCTGAGTGTGTTGTCTTCTTTCAGCCACTGAAACGATGTGGTTAGTCGAAATAGCATCCTTCAGTAAGTGAAATTGCTCCTTGTGTCACTAACAGAGATGAGGTAAGAATGAATGAGGTAATGGTAGTAAGTGGCTTTGAGATCCTTATAAATGCTAGTGGGAAGCAAAATATTTTTTAAAAACCCTCAATTTTCCTCTTTCTTTTTCAAATATATTTCTCAGTGTGCCGTACATAGAAAACCAAGGAGATGAATATCAAACTGCAGAAAGGGGAAGGAAAGGCTCAAATTGCTTTTGTAATAATTTCCATGAAGACAGGAAGGAAATGAAAATACCTAATACCCATGGGTGAACAACCAGTCTTTCTGACAACTCTCACTGATATCTAGCTTGCCCCTCTCTGTATTTAATTTTTCATATGGAGCATGGAGACAAAAAAGCAGAGTAGTTAGGCATAGATTGCTAGAGAAAGACAGATCGTGGGTGTGATACCAGGAGCTGCCTCTTGCTCAGTGAAAACCTGAGCAAGTAATGATGTCTCTGAGACTTGGTTTCCATCATTGTCCACAAAAATAAAATTATTCCTAATTTATAAGTCCAGTGTAAGAAATCAATGAAAAATGCATAAGTGCTTAGCAAAGTGCCTTGTGCTTTATAAGCGTTTAACAGATGTTACCATTATTTATTACTATTACTACTACGAGTGATAGTAATAATAGTAATATAGCCCTTATTATGTCACTATTTGGTATAAAAGCTTTTAGTGACTTTACTCTGCTTATGAAAGAGAATTAAAATTCAATAGTATGGATTCAGGGTCATGGAATTTGTTGCTTCCAGATTACAACACACACACACACACACACACACACACACACACACACACACTCTTTGCGCTACATCTGGTTTGGCTTGCTCATTCTTCCCAAACATGTAAAGTCATTTTGTGCCTCTGGTAGTTGTTCATACTGTTTTCTCCACCTATTCATTAGGTCCTTATCTCTATTACTATTTTAATGAAATCTTCCATCAAAGCATATCTTATAGAAAATGCTTCTACTCTCTGGAATAGCAGTTTTCTCATTCATTCTTGTGTGAGTCCACTGTTTAGCAGTATGTCTTGCACATTAAATTATAAGCTTTTAGAATCACAGACTATGCTATCTTCATCTGCACATCACATAAGCATTGGGGCAGGGCACTGCAAACAGCAATGATGCCCCATTTCTCTCTAGGGCAAGAGGGCAGTCCATCTCTGCCTCACTGGTTACTTACTGCCCCTTATATTAAGTTTCCTTAGTTGACTGGGTGTATGTCTTCCCTAGCTTGTTGCAATTTGGGTAGTGAATATGGTATTGTGTGACATTTGATCATGCTTTGAGGACTAGAAATGTTAGGAGAGAGGCACTGCGATGTGAGAGTACCCAAGACTTGTGAAGCAGACTCCATGTTTTCGTTACAAAATTTATTAGCCATGGGATCTTACATGTGTTCCTCAGCCTTCCTGAGCCTCTGTGTCTTCACCTGAAATAAAGAGAATAGTTATTTTAACCTCAGAGAATTCAATAAAGGGCTAAACAAGATAAGATGTGTAGCCACTTGTACAGATCTTAGAACTTAATACATTGTACTCAATGCAAGTTATTTTTTTCCCTTATTGCCTCATGAGGTGATTAGATATAATTTATCACCCAAAGAATAGATGCTAGATGCTTGTCCATCTTATAGATAAGATATTCAAAACACCCAGTGTTTTATGAATATAGGTCACTTGATAATTGAAAATGACCAAATGTACAGATGATAAAGTAGAATTGATAGTGAACACAGTGTTCATAAGACATAAAAATATCATTGAACAAGTACCCATTAATCTCTTAGTAATGTGAGTCACCAAAGTAGTGGTAAAATTAAGGTGTCAACCTTGTGATATGGTTCTTTTAATTTCTAAGTTCTTGATTTTCAAGTGACACAAAATAAATTGAAGCCTGACAGCTGTTTGGTAAGCTATGTAAAATGAATTCCGTGAGTCAGCTGAGCTGCTAATGGCTAATGTCTTCAAAGTAGTGGATGTGTCTGATAGGTCTAATTTGTCACCAGATATTGTGGGCTGTTCTAGCAATTTGACTGAAAAAGGATGGGGAAGGGTGTCCTGTTACCGAGTAACACTGGTCTGGGGAGATATTTCTTCTCTCAAAAAAATCAGAGCATTGAATTATAAACTGCATTAAATATTAATAAGGTACATATTTATATTATAAACAAGCATAAAAGCATATCCTGATTCTTTTTGTTAGGTTATATCCTTTCTGTTATTATACATTAGGAATCTATAATACAATTCTGTTGTATCTCTTCCTAGAAACATACCTTCTCAATTTTCAGTTTTCTTTTTGAGTCCTTTGGCTGATCAAATCATAGCTGGACATTTTCTCTTCCTTTCTAAATCTATTCTAATTAAAGCAACAATTATCATTTCCCTAAATTATTTTAATCAGATTGCTCTCTACACAGGAAACCATCCTAGCTCTTAATTAGCTCTTGAATCAAACTCTTTAGCATCTGCCCCAGGGCCTTCAGCTCCTGTTGCTCATTTTACTGGTTTTGTTCCATGGTGCATGTATTCACATAGAATAAACCTTCTTCTTTTTATCTAAATGCACCTAGTTATTTCTATCTCTGAGTTTTCAGGTTTCTTTTTCCCTTTTAAAAATGTACTCTTCTTACATCGTACTAAGTTCTGTCCCTGTCTACCTTCAAATTTTCCCCTCAAATTCACCTCTTATTCACCTTTTCTCATTAATTTCTCTAGATTCTAGTAAATCCATTCACTTTAGCATTTCCTTAGTTTTTTAGATAAAGTTCAATAGGCATGAGAAATATGGTCTGCCCAGAAGGAATCCAGCCACGAAAAATAGAGGCATTTATTGAAGAAGATATGAGATACAATAAACATCGTACATAGGACAATGACCCTCAGTCCCCTTCAAAGTAGGCACTTTGGGACCTCACACAGTTCTCCCAGTTGCCATCAGCTGCCCTGTCATATTTTTCTGAATCTCGTTGATGGTCTGAAATCTCTTCTCTTTCAAAGGTGATTTTATTTTGTGGAAAAGCCAGAAGTCACAGGGTATCACATCCAGTCTTTAATGGGACTGAGCCACCTGAGTGATTTGATGTTTTGCCAAAAAACTCTGCACAAGATGTGATGCATGAGGGGGTTCATTGTCATGATGAAGCTGCCAATCACCAGTTGCCTGTAGCAGCCTTCTGAATCATCTGAATAGTTTCTGCAGAGGAATGTTAAAGGTTAATGCAAAATTTGATGCAAATTTGTTGCTCTACTCACTCAGTCATTTTGAATGCTGTGGCCACATAGTGCACATGCTCACTCAATGACATCTACTGCCCCCCGCTGACTAATACAGTGAAGTTGTTCATGCATGTGCATTCCATTTCACTCTTCTTGGCTTCAGGTTACATAGATGTTATGCAAACTATTCTTACTATAACCTCATTATATTAACAATGACTGGACTGTTTCTAGACAGACTAAAAAATATGTGTGTGTGTGTGTATAAGACGATACATTATATGTATGGTAAGCACTCAATAAATTTTACCTATAAAGGTGGTACTGTTTTATAGTTATTTTACTGATAATGAAAATGAATCACAGAGAGGTCAAATGATGTGCTCAAATTCTCTGGAATTTGAGGTTTGATGTTTTAGTTACATTTGTTCATTTAACTACCATATCTGACTGGCTCAACCAAGAGGTCAAGGACTCTATAGATCAGTCACATGTCTAGAAATATGCTGTGCACAGGATAGAATCCCAGAACACACTGCTACATAACCCACTGACTAATATCTCACACAAGGTTTTTCTCATAAAATATTGAACTAGAGTTTTCACTGTTTATGTAGTTTTCTCTCAAGTTTAAGGAAGTAAAAATGTTAGATCTTTACAAAATTCTGAAGATATTTTATCTATTGACTAAACACTACATGTTGAACATTGGACTGGTCACTGAGAATAAGTAGGCAATAAAATCATCTGCCTTTGATGGGATTCCTCTCCCATTGGAGGAGATGGGTATTAAATCATAAGTATGCAAATATTTATTTTATTGAAATGAAATACTACAAAAATATACTTATTATAATTTTTAAAATATTTTATCTTTAGACAGAGGTGAAAGGAGGGAGAAAGAGAGGAAGAGAAACATCAGTTTGTGGTTGCCTCTCACATGCTTCCTACTGGGGATCTGACCCACAACCCAGGCATGTGCCCTGACTGGGAATAGAACCAGTGACCCTTTGGTTCATGGGCTAGTGCTCAGTCCACTGAGCCACACCAGCCAGGGCTCTTATTATAATTTTAATTGCAATTTAATTTTAGCACTTTGAAGGTGACAGACACAGAATTATGATATTGCAAAATAAATGGAGTTAACTTTGGGGGGATTAAAAAAGTGTTCCTTGAGAAGGCAACATTTAAAGCTTAGAGGATCATTGGAAGTTGGTTAGGTAAGAGAGACATGGGGGAGGGTAATATTCTTAATAAGATGACAACATACAGACAAGTCCAAAAAGGATTAGGAATTGGTAACTTTGAGGGGCTGAAAAGAAAGTCTAAATGGCTATATTGCCATGCATAGACCGGAATATACAGGGTCTGCGCTAATCATGCACCCTTTTAATTACAAAATCATAAGTATGTAATTCTATAACATAACAATATCACACTCAAGCATACCATATGACATTTTAGATGAAATGCTCAAATTGCTGTCCATCTTGTGCAAGACATTCGTATATCCTACCAACCACACTCAAGCAAGCCTTACCTCTGCAGACCCTGTATAATGGGATAAGACTAGAGATATAGGTAGAGGCCAAAAATAACAGGGTCTCATATACTGTAGTGTATTTGTGTTTGGCACCTTAGGATTTATGTTCTGTGTTCTCTTTCTTCCATAGGATATCTCCCTCAGCCCTAGATGTTTCTACACCTTCTATCTCTTTTCTCTCTCAATAGCAGTTCTTATGGAATAAAATAAACTTCTCAGTAATGACCAAAAAGGCTTAAAGTATAATATTGCCCATGGACTTTTGTATTCTAACAGGAAGCAGAGCCTATGTTTTGTTTCAGCCAAACAAAGTAAGATATGATCATAGTCCATTTAGGTACATGAGCAGAAGAGTTGGTATTTTGGAGGTGGTAATAATGACACCATACCTGTAGGTAGTCACCCACCTACCAGTTTAGGCTTGGTAATTAAAAGAAGAAAATAGTTTACTTTCTTTAGTCCTTTTTCTTTAGGTGCTTCAACTAAGTTTCCCATCACTGTGAGGGTGATGGGAAGCATTTGTGTGGTGGCATGTTAAGGAGAGAGTTGAAGAATCATTATTGGAAAAGGCACTTTGAATTAAATATATTTAGTATATAATTATTTAGTCAGGTGAACATTCATACTATCCCTTAAATAAATAGAAGGTTTAAAAAATAATATTTTTTCTCCTTGTTTTTCACTTAAAGGAAGAAAATACATTATGTAGATCTTTCTTTATATATCATGAATCATGTGGTGCTTGAACCTGCCACTTCAAGCCTTGATTAATAATATGCTTAATTGCTTTCCTTTTCCTCCTCACGGCTGGCAGATGGAATGCCGTGGATTTGACTGAACCACATTGATGGTATTTCTGCTGCAAACAAATGGTGCACAGTCTGTGTATTTCTCCTTTTTGGTCCAAATACCCTAAGTCTTTAGTGCAGAGCAGAGTTCTTAAAATTTATGTTTCCATTTTCATCTCTGCTGTGTTCTTAATTTTTGTACCAGCTTACCTGGAATTGGGCCCATTGAAAGGTGGAACTGAGGATTGCATCTCCTTTCTATACAGCTTACAAGATGAATAACTCAGAAAACAGAAGCTTTGAGAGCAGTAATTAGGATGTGTACTGCTTACTTTGAGAAGAATATGCATTGGCATTGTTTCTCTTCATGCTCCTTGCTTGTCTGTGCGATGTATGTCCCACAACCAGAGTAGGTACTTATCATTTATTCATCAGATATTAAAATACTCATTTGGAGGTTCTTCACTCCCAAACAATTTTATTTTCTACTTTTGCTAGTGTTTGTCTTTGGCTTGGGATATTTAGCATGTGTCTTCATTAGTTCATGCCCTTTTGCTCTTCAGGTCAGTGTCTTCTCGGATTGGAACATGCTGGTGAAGGAATCTCTCTGATTAGGTACACAGTTTGAGGGAGAGGCAGGTCCAATGACATCAGAGGTAAAGCCATGCACTTTATAGTTACCACCTGCTGGGCGAATTGTTTTCTGAGGGAGATTTTAGCTGCACAAGTCCTATTAACTTGAACTGACGTGTAGCAGATGGGTAGAGAAATAATGGACAAGCATTGACTTTCAAGGGTGGTGTTTGCTGAGCTTTTACTTGGGGATAGGTAATGTTTAATAGAATCAGAAAAATAGGAAAAATAATGAATATTGGTTTTTGAGGGTAATTCAGGGCATTTGATCATTTTAAAATTTAAATCATTATTAATGTATTGATTTGATAATGTCCTAAATTGTGTGCTGAAAAAATTGACAGCACAAAGAGCCAGCTTCTTGAACCTCCCTCCTTCTCTCTTTCCCTCCCTCTCTGCCTTCTATCCTTCTTTTCATCCTTCCTTTCTTTTAAAAAATATATATACATACATATATATTTTATTTAATCTATATTGTACTTTTTTCCATTACCATTTAGTCCACTTACACCCTCCTACCTCCAGCAATCACCTTTATGATTTCTGTTGTTATTGAAGTTGTAGAAACATACTTTTTAAGGTGTGAACTAATTTTATGAGGCTTTATAAAAATCTTTGATCTCTTTGCTCTCACCTCTGCTGATCCTCCACTTCCTCCCTTTCCCTCACGCATGACAAGAACACTCGCTTCTTTTGGCTTGAGTTTAGTTCTTAAATTTATTTAAAATGTTTAGGAATATTTCCCCCCAAAAGATAAGTTTATATTAACATTTTTCAATTAAATTATTTTTTATTGTCTTCTGTAGAAGACGAGGATATAGTCTTTCTCTTTTTTCAAGCTCATTCACCACCAGCTCCTGCTGCACATGAAAGAATCTTTTCCATTCCTGTTCTCACAGTGTTGTTATATTGTTATTTCAGTTTGGCCAAGGCATTTTGTTTATGACATTTTCACTAAGTAAGCACTAGTCACAGCTGAACCATAATGTTTCCTAGGATTTTTTTTCTGTCCTCTCCATCTTTTTTTCTGTATAAATTAATACTTGTTTTATATAAAATAATTTCTATTTACTTTAATTCTACCCCAAATTCTCTGTCAATTGTCTAGATCTCTCCTCAATATATTCAGGTGATTTAAAAGTTTGTCAGTCTCAAATTTCCCAAACTTTCTGATTTTGGGTTGCTGCCATTCAAGGTGCAGGGTGGCTATCCTGAAAAGTCCCTCCAGGACCCTTTCACCCTCATTCTTCTAGGACCCCTATGTCTTATATTCAATCCATCTATTCCTCCTCCTGAATTTCTGTTCCCAGTTTGTTGGAGCACATCCTCTAGTAGTTGTGAAGAAAGCGGTGATAGAAGTTAAATTTTTAAAGATCTTACCTATATGAAATATTTCATTCTATTCTTATATTAATTATATAAAAATCAGTATTAGATATAATTTTCATTTTCTCTTTTGTAGACTTCATTGTTTTCATCTATTTTCCATAAATATTGTATTTGGTAACCTGCTCCTTTGTATAGAAGTGAAGCTGATGGTAATGACAGCAACTTATCACACATGACTGTTGTAAGGATTTAGCAAGCTCCTCTGAGTCAAGCATTTAGAACAGTAGTCAGCATATATTAAGCTCTTACTAAATCTTAGCTTGTTAAATTCAGTTTGCCAAGTTCCTCTTGAATGGTATATTTGGGTGATTTTCTCCTCTTCATTCTCCGTCTGGAAGTCCTATTATTTCTGAGTAGGATATTTACATTTACTTTCCTTTTTGTCTTCTATTTTTGAACCTTTGTCTTTTTTATTAAACATTTTAGAAAATTTCCTTATGTTTGTCATCAAACTCCAGTTTTTTCATGTTGGGGGACTACATCTTAATTCCCAATACTTTGTGTGTGTTTTAGCATCCTGCTCTTGGTTCATGGATGCCATCTTAATTTGGGGGAGAAATGTGATTTTATTTTTAATGTTTTGTTTTCTATGAACAGTCAAATTTTTTTCCCAAATTTAATTTATCTATTTTTTCTGATTCTTTAAGTTAGAGACATAACTGGTGATACTTAGTCGTCTGTTCTTAATTGGAGAAAGAGGCCTCCATTTTTTCATTATTGGATACCTTTGACTATAAACCTTTGACTATTGCATGGGAACCTTAAAATTAACAATGACTCCCCTCTTTACAAACCTGATTCTTCTTCAGTCTTCTGCATCTCAGTAAATGACAGTTACCCTCCTAGCTGCTCAAGCTAAAACTCAGAAGTTATCTTAGTTTCCTTTCTTTTCCTCACCTACATACAATGCAGCCATGAACCCAAGATACAAAAAAACACACTGTCCCTCCCTCTTTCCTTCTTGTTCAGGCTCCAGCCACAGCAGCCTTCTTTTAGAACCTTACAAATTTCAAGCTTGTTTCTCCCTAAGAATATTCTCCCTAAGAATATTTTGCTGATAGGTTTTCTGGAGTTTCACATGCTTGTTCCCTTTTACATTCTGGCCTCAGCTAATTACAGTCTCTTTAGAGAAGCCTTTTCTGTAAAGTACCAACCTCCTAATTCTTTATCATATCCACTTATTTATATCTCTATAAAACAAGGATCACTATCTGGTATTTTTTATGTTTATAACTATGTATTTGTAAATGCACTGTATTTTTGTTTTGGTACACAGTGGTTTATCTGTAAATACTTCTTAACTTCAAAATAATGTATGTAATGTGGAATTGTTTATTGAAGGCCCTGGATACATTGATAGGAGTAGAAAGCTCTTTCACTTTCCCTTGCAAACCTATTCAATGAACTTCTTTCCCCCATGGATTAAATCTCTATCATGTCCAATAGCTTTTTCCTTCACTTTCATGAACTAAAAACCTCAGGCTGATTTTATATTAAAACTCTAGACCCTTTCCCTGGCTGGTTTGGCTCAGTGGATTGAGCTCCAGCCTGTGAACCAAAGGGCTGCTGGTTCAATTCCCAATCAGGACACATGCCTGGGTTGCTGGCCAGGTCCCCAGTCGGGGGCATGTGAGAGGCAACCACACATTCATGTTTCTCTCCCTCTCTTTCTCCTTCCCTTCCCCTCTCACTAAAAATAAAATAAATAAAATCTTAAAACAACAACAACAACACAACTCTAGACCCTCATCTCATGGAAAACTCTCTCCTGTCCTGGTGGGCATGATTCATCCTTAGAGTCACTAGTAGGAAAGGGCAAAGAAGAAGAGACTTGATGGGCTGCCCACAATTTTCCCACAGTAGACTTGCTCTTCAGCCACATATCCCTCAGAAGCTCTTCTGTCTCTTCCAAAGGAAAGGAACTGCATAGCAAGCCTGTCATTTATACTGGCACACTTTTGTGAGAAAGGGGCATTATTGGTAATTACACCTATACCACAAGCATAAAGTGAGACTGGCCTTGGCACACTATGACAGGGCATATACTTTCTTATTCTAGGCTCAGGAATAAGAGTGTGTGTGTGTGTGTGTGTGTGTGTGTGTGTGTGTGTGTGTGTTGTAGGGAGTGCGAAGGAGAGATAAAGGGTAGAAAAAATCTCATTTACTGGGTACCATCGTAAGTTGGCACTAGAGCTTTGAGTTTGGTAGATGCGCATATGCTGGGATTACTGCTTACATAGAACACCTTTGAAGACATCTCAGAGAAGCCCCTCCCTCTGACCCAGGGAGCTCTCTCTGAAGTTTCTGGCATAGGTGCTGCCTCTTCAGGCTCTTGGCCATGGGCTCTGCCTCAGAATCCACATTCTCAGCTTCACCTTCAGTGTCCTTCTGCTGAGCTCACTTCGCCCCAGGCAAGGGCTCTCCTGGCTAGGTGTACTGTTCAAGATGGATCACTGTCATGTTCACTCATAAAGTCAGGTACAACTTGTGTACAAACAGATATTCCCATGACCCCAGGAACATGTGTGAAGCTCTCTAAATATTTCTCTAAAGGTCTTCTTGTGAGGCTTAGTGTAGATAAGCATCCTTTTTCCTGTCTCAGCCCTCTGCAAACTCTCTAAAGAAATCCTAGCCACAATTCACTTCATCTTCTTGAAGTCTCCCTGTCTTCCCTTGCATAGCCTGGGGGTTGTTAACAGGAACAGAACCAGTGTCACAGTCCAGGTCTGTGAAAATCTGGTACGTTATTTTAGGGTATGGAGTACTGAGCACCTATGATAATGTTCTTAGCTGTTTAAACCTCAGTTCAAAATCTAAGACAATAAGAAAAAATCATGTGTGAAAACCTGTTACATTATTTTTCATCAGACTCTATGTGCTGGAAACAGCACTGGGGACTTGGCACGTAATTTCTCATTAATCCTCACAATAACTCTGTTGAAGTAAGAGCCACCTACATTTTACAGATGAGGAAACTGAGGTTGATAAGTGTTAAATAAAGAAGAATAAACAAATAATGGTCACACAAATAATGCCGCTTGTAGCCTGAATTTGAGCCCAGGAAGTCTGCTTTCAGATGTCATAGTCTTTTTTAAAAAATATTTGTTTATATATTAAATTTATTGCTGTAACATTGCCCAATGACATTATACAAATGTTAGGTGTGCAACTTTGCTCACCACCTGAGGACTAGTCTCCTGTCACCACGTGTTTGACCTCCTCTACCATAATCACGACACCACCTCACTAAGTGAGAGGCAGGTAGAGAGAACGTGAAACTGTGTGCCCCTCTCACTTCTTTGTCTCATATATCTTACCTCAAATGGTTTATAGCATAATGAGAAGCTGTTGGGGACCAGATTGTTTTAGTCTGGCAAATGTGACTCAGCTCTGTATGGAAAACCTATAGAAGTGAAGTGGTGGGCAGGAGCCAGACCTTCAAACAGAGTTTTCCCATGGGAACCAGGCCTAGAAAATGTATACAAACTGTTATGGCTTGCTCTTGCTAAAACTCCATCACCCTGTTCTAAAACAACAAATGTGCATTATCTATCTTCAAGGTAATTCCCAAAGCCTATGTGAATTTTCCCAAGGATGGAGCTAATTAGCTCGCTGCCATTCTCCTCTGCATATTATTTTCATTTCCTTGATTGTACCTAAAATGTAGACAATAATATTCTATGTAATAGATAATAAATCTTTATTTGATGTAAGACCCAAGAAAAACAATAAAAGCCTGCTAGGCAAGGGTCAAGGCACTCTCCTCTTGAGGGAGTGGCTGAGGCATTCATAGGCACTCTTCCCTTGAGAGAGTAGCCCTGCTGCCCCCTTTTTCTCCACAGGATTGCTGTCTCCTGTGCATTTATTCTCATCTCCAGTCACAACAGGTGGACTCTGCTGGCCGAAGTCTGCCACAAGAGACCAAAGGGAGTTTATGCATACTGATTAATAAGTAATAACAAGAAAAACCTGTTTGCCACATAGGCCATCCACGTTAAGGGAAGTGAGGACCAGGCTGAAATGTGTTTGCCAGGGAGACCTAGGCTCAACTGGGAGATGAAGCTGGTGCCCTGCCAGAGAGGTGTAGGAAAGGGAGGTAACCTGAGAATTAGGATAAAGAAACATTTTTATTTTTCACTTAACTTTGGGTTGTTCTGCTTAGCTCAAAGGAAGGTGGAATTCTTTCCATTTACTCAGAAGCAATAAGGCACGATACATAGAGTGCAAAGGAGAGGAAGCCATAGTATTAATGATTTGAATCTAAATAGAATATAGATGAAGAAAGGCTCAGTCCCCATTGATTTTGGCTGTCTTTATAATAATGATCATGATTATCTTACAAATGGAACTATTTTTTCTTGGATTTTCAGTGATTTTAAATATTTTCAACTTTATTCCTTTAGTACTCCCATTAACACATTGCTAGATCATTGTATTTTTAATTTTCTCCACTTTTGAACCCACTTTAGTTCAAACTAGGTTAGCCGGAATAGAGTTGGGAATCAAAGTTGACATTTTACTAGGGAAGGTAACAGTGTAAGACATGCATTATTTTCGAGCAGGAAATTACATTTTCAATGATTCTCTAATAAACATGAAACCTCTGTGTTATTTTAATATTGATATGATCCATCATCTATGCAACTATTAGTCCAATAAAGATAGTTACAATGTTTAGTGATATGTCTTAACCTTAGCCCCCTTACTCCAACCTTTCTAAACTAGTACACAGACACTACACAAATTATAGCTGGACAATTGT
This sequence comes from Tonatia bakeri, assembly GCA_004024845.1. NCBI lineage: Eukaryota > Metazoa > Chordata > Mammalia > Chiroptera > Phyllostomidae > Tonatia > Tonatia bakeri. The sequence goes on from PVIA01008071.1 coordinate 56,822, forward strand.
TTTGTAGATGAGGGAGTATAATACATGTAAGAGCAGCACCAGATTAAAATGTAAGTAGTTTCACATAATTTAGACTCATGAATTTAATACCTGAATATTTTGCCTCCAATATATCAACTGCTAATAACTGCCTTTTCTTCCAGAAAAGAATTTTCTTATAAATTATGATATAGAAAGGTCACACAAAGCTACTTAGCAAAAATGTAGACATTATTGTTTCTGCCTAGAGATGGACTTCAATTGAGAACTACCTTGATAGTTAATTTCCAGAAATCTGTATCAACATGAAGAAAGTAACATGCAAATTCAGTTTCTCAACTGAAAAGAAGAACAAACTAGAAATATATTAGGCATATATAAAGTGCTCTTTGGGTTCCTTGTATGTCCTTTGCCCCAAAAAACACCTGATCACACTCTTGCCCCCTCATGGCGAGAGCAGGCCCTTGCTCTTTCTCGATGGCTGGGCATCTACCGTGACCGCTGTCACTGCTTTTTAGATGATATTTTTTCCTTCCCTACTTGATCAAACCAATTATTTTTCTTTTCTCAAGAGTGTGTCAATTATGTCACTGTCATCATCGCAGCCAAAGGCACATTGGTGTTGCTTTTTGTTAAATTCTCTTTAAAATCTTGGCATTTCACACTAAGGCTTTTCTGTTCTCTCTTCTCCTTTAAAAATTTTTCTTCCCACACTGTAATTGTATTTTTTGTCTCTTTTGATATGAAAGTGTCTGCACTTGACACCCTTGTCAGAGTGTTTTTCTTTATTTCTAATACTTTATTGTATATGTCACTGTAATTGTACAATTGTGTCATAATATTTGTCACTTTCTCAATTTTGATGTTCAGTATTTGTCCCATTACTGCCACAGATACAAGATTACCTTTTATCAAATATTTTTGAGACCAGACAGTTGCAAGAGTAGTGAAGGGAGAAGTTATTCCTGTTAGAAGTTATTCTTGTTACTCCTGAAATGTTCTGCAGGCCATTCTATAAAACTAAGAAAGAGGTTTTCCAAATCCATAGATTTCCAGATGGTTTATTAAAGCTGCCAGTTTTGTTTCATTCACAAATCATTGTGCTCATGTCATGCTAATGGATAGTTAAATACTTTCCCATACCCTCACTGAAATTTGGTGGCTTTCTTTAATTGGGAGCCTGAACTTCATACAGTTAACCCTCATTGTAGCGGGATTTTTTTATCTGTGTCTCTTGTGGGGAAAAAAATGTCTCTTAGCATTAGTATGATTGTAAAAGTAAGTGTAAGATGCTATAAGCATTAGTGATATTTGGACAAAAACAAAAATTAAATATTTTCTTCTTGTTCTACAGGGTTGTCTAAGCAGACTATTAAGGAATAAGAGACAATCTACTCTAAGAGCCATCTGTGATTTTGATAACACAGCTATGAGTTATGTTGCTGTTTGCCTAGAATATAAAATTAGCTATGGCTCAGTGTTAATGACTTTTCTTTTCCAAGATACCCTCAGCATCATTTGGTTTTATAGGCAATACTTGAGTCCTCTAAAATGTCTTTTACTCTTTAGACTGTCTGAAAAATACACAAATACAAATTGGAACTTCTTCCCTTCTTGTGGCCAGGATTTAGCATCCAAATTTAAGCTCTGATCTTTTTGTTTCAACCATTCATTTCTTCAGAAGCTGGGCTAAAATTGTAAACTTTTCTTTTAGCATTAAAAGGTCCCTGAAAATTTTACTTTCCAATCACCTCATTTACAGAGAATGATAGTGAAACCTTGAGTTAGAAGATTATTTGGATAAGTGTCAGAAAATCCAGCTTTCCCAAATTCATTTCTATACCTAAAATGTTTCTCCTTCACAAGTGAGGAGTCTTCTCATAAATTTTCTTAGAAATGAAAAGTAATAACAGAAGCAAAATATCATTGAGAGGTGCTTCTCAGTGAGGGAAATCTCAAGGGTGTGGGTCATGAATCTTAGTAGTAAGGCCCAATTTCATCATACAGATATGTCCATCTGTGCTCGGGTTACTGCAAGTATATTTCTCTCCTATCTTTAGGAAGAAATTTTCAATTATAAATAAAGGGACAGAATGGCTTCCTTGCTATTTAAGCATGTTAAAGCAATCACTTAATGTTTATTATACTAATTAATTATCTCCTTGTTTATTTGGTGCAATTATTTGCTTTTACTTAGTGGATAGATAATGAATTCCTCTTGGCAGAAGGGGGATAAAAGCTGAAATTAAAAAAGATTTGAAACCTTCACTCAGGATTTGGAGCTTGAATGGGAAAGTTCAAAGCTGTTATGAGGGTGTCATGAATTGGCATGAACTGGTATTGCTTTTTGTCCCTTTTGCGCATCAGTCGTGCTTGCTAATGAATTATGATTGCTCAGTGTTTGAGCTTGCAATGAACTGCTTGCTCTAATGGGCTTCATCTCCATTACAAGTTGATATACTAAGTAAGTTCAAATATGTAATTAGATGCTAGGGCTCTTGAAGGTTGATTTATTAGAAGAAGATAAATTTTTGGTAACAAATATAAGGCTATTAAGATGTTGACAGACAATTAGGATAGTCATTATTAGAATTTTATAAATAAGTGTTAAAGAGTCACTTTTTAATGAAACTGTATTTAAATTAGCAAGTCATTGGCTGCATTTTTCCTTGACATTTCATTATCCCACAATTACATATTCAGTCTGGCCATCATGATGTAAAAGCTTGATTACTGAATAGCAGGTTTAAAAAATGATGATGAATATTTCAGAGACTTCAGGAACTCAGCCTCTCAGCAGTTCTTATTGTTATCGATCCCAGCAATCTATTTCACAATGTGTCAGCAGACAAATGCATTTTAGGTAAACTTGATATATTACATAGGATACCATTTTTTATCAAGATTTATATATTAAAGGAAATCAGTTGGCTTTCTTCTGTGATTAGCTTTGTGATTGGCCAAATTGATTATGCCCAAATCACAGGAAATTGCCCTTAACATTTATATTTGCATTGCCTGCAGTTTGCTATTCAGTTATATACTAGGAAAATGATACATGTATGTACGTACATATACAGTTAAGATTTAAATGTCTTTGAGGTTGTGAAGTTTTAGAAAATGAAATTATTTGGATTTAACTGAAATTTGTCATAGATTATCTCAAATGAATTAATATTTCAGCTATGAATATGGTATCAGAGCAAGATGAGATAAAAGTATTATGAGTATACAGTTTCAGTACTCAGTTTTCTTGTTCTGATTAGCTTGAATGCCATTATGAGACATGTTGAGGAATTTTATTCCTTTATTATAACCATTATATATTTTAAACATTTTTAAGATGTGAAAAATCTAATTATTGGGATTAGACAAAAAATATGTAATTGAATCATTATTTTGCTACATTCATTATTTGATTTTCAGAAAGTGGCTTTCTATATACTTAGCTTTTCTTATTTATTATCTGGGATGACAATATGTCTTATGATGCTGTTGTGCAGATTAAACTTAAGAAAATACAGAAAATGTATCTAGCTCCTTCTTTTTTTTTTTTATGATCATGCTGGACAGTTTATTTGGGACCTTCCATGATTCACAGCATCTTGTTTTCCACGATTGAAACACATCAAAATATTTTTAAACTCAACACATCATTTTAAAACATTATACCCCAGGCCTTTCTCTATCTATCTATTATCTATCTATCTATCTATCTATCTATCTATCTATCTATCATCTATCATCTATCTATCTGTCATCTATCTATCTATCATCTATCTATCTGTCATCTATCTATCATCTATCTATCTATCTATCATCTATTTGTTTTTCTTTTTGTTCAATTGCAGTTGTCCCCATTTCCCCCCATTACTCTTCCCTGACCTACCCACCCCCACCTTCTTCTTCTTGACACTCAGTAGGATATGACAAGTACAGTACTAGAATCTTTGTACATATAATCTTTAATCTTCAATCAATAATGAATAAATAACATTTATTGAGAACTTACTAAATGCTTGTGCAGTTGTACATATCTTTATGTGTAATAAGATATTTAATTTTTTTTACTGTAAGTCTAGAAGTGACTGTTGTGTTAGTTACATTTTACAGGTTACCGCACTTAAATAACATATCCAAAATCAACATATTTTATTGACTCTATTGTACCATACCTTATAAGATCCATCCTTATTTTATGTTAAATTTGTGTCATTATTTTATGTTAAAACCACAAGAAAAAAAGCACTGTATTTAAATTATGGCTTATGCTGTTGATTTCAAGAAGCATACCAATTCAGAAATGCCAAAATATTTTTAAAAAGTGTGGCCTTTAATTGATAAAGTTATATGATAGGAAGTGGGAGATCTATGATTTAGAATCTAGACAGTGTTTTTTTTTTCAGAGCTTTCCTGCTGTTCTCATCACTGTAACTTCATGCAGAGAGTAAGGGTTTGACAGATATGAACTTACTAATTAAAAAAAGAATGCATGGACAAAGGCGAAGGAGGGTAAGATCGAAGGTGGGAGGTGGGGAAGGCTGGGATGGGGGAAGTAGTGCGGGGAAAATGGAGACAACTGTACTTGAACAACAATAAAAAAAATTTTAAAAAGGAAAAAAATGGACAAGGTCAGCAAATATGCCAATCACAATATTGACAGTTTTCATCTAGGTATTCAGAGCATTAGATAGATGAAAGAATGGGGGTAATGTAGAATTATTTGAAAGAATTTCTAACTTTCCTCTAGACAAACATCATTGGATATTTACTAAACACAAACACACCTGGCATGCACACAATAAATATTTGTAGAGGGAATGGTCAGTTAATTGTGACCTGCTAAAAGACCATAAAATATTTATAAATATTCTTTTCTTTTTGTAGTCATTTTTTCTTTTATTACATCAATATGTAAAAAGAGAAAAAGCAACTTTTCTACTAGATATCTAAAAAAATACAGCAAAACAAAAACCTTGAGTGTCTTCTTACTAGACACCCAAAAGCACAACAAAGCAAAACCTTGACTGTCCTTATGTAATAAGTTTGTGTTTATGTATTCCGTACTTTATATGGAGTCACTAGAGACATTTCCCTTGAAGTTTAAAATAGGGATTTTTTAAACCACTATTAGTTTACTATTGTTCAAAAAAATCAAGGGGACTAAAGGGTAATGAAAAAAATACAGTAAATATTAAATAAAAAATTAAAAAATCATATCCTATTCTGTTTTATTTAGTTATAAAACAGAAATTAAAAACTACAATTATTGAGCCCTGACTGGCATGGCTTAGTGGATTGAGTGCAGGCCTGAGGAACCAAAAAGTCTCCAGTTCCATTCCTGGTCAGGGCACATGCTTATGTTGTTGGCCAGGTCCCCAGTTTGGGGAGCATGAGAACCATCCAGGTGATGTATCTCTCACACATTGATGTTTCTCTCCTTCTCTGCCTCCCTCCCTCCCCTGTCTCTAAAAGTAAATAAAATCTTAAAAATAAACTATAATTATTGAAAAGCAAAATATACAAATATCTGTATTTATGTATAGTATAAAAGCCTTCTTAGAGTGGTGACTGAAAAACTGTTAGAATTAAGTTCATATTAAGGAAGTAATATATCAAATATGTACAAATAAATTTGATTATTTTATAATAACAAAAATTCTACCTGAAAGATACCTGAAAGGTATCTTGGAAGCTCTGCTTAGGTCAATATTGTATTGAAGGATGGAAGAGTGCACGTAATTTAGTGAAGAGGCATATTTTAGATAATGGGAAGTGTCAATATTGTAAAAATGTCTATTCTCCCCAAATAATTTAGAAGTTTAATTAAATTTATATGAAAATCCCATTGTTAACCTATACTTTTAATATAATTACATTTACATACCAACAAGATTTATTTTATTAAACTAAGTAAGAGAATTCTAAATCTTATGTGGAAGAATAGACAGAGAAACTAGAAAAAACAGAATTATTGGGAAAACTGACATTTCACATCTTAAATCATATTATAAAGATGTAATAATTAAAATATGTTAATAGTATAAGTATAGCAAACCAACAGTAGAGTAAAATTTTTAAATCTGTAAATATACCAAAATACATGAAAATTTAGTACATTTTACAACAGAGCAAGAATAAATAGATTAAATAATTGCCACCTTGAACAAAATAGATTCCTACTTCTCACCTTCTACATAAATAATCAGATGGTCCAAAGACAAGTATAAAAAAATTATAACAGTATTAGAAGAAAACTTGGGAGAATTATTACTAATATTTTTTAGCTGACAAGTTTTATTTAAGTAAAAGACAAAAGTCAAAGTCTAGAAAAGAAAAGATTGGGTTTCTGGTCAAGATGGAGGTGTAGGTAGACATGTCTTTATTCACTGCACAGCCATCAGAAGGAACACAAGTACTTAAAAATGAAAAACACCCAGAACTGCCAGAAAATTACCCAGAACTGTATGGAAGTCTAATGACCAAAGATTTAAAGAAACTGTATTCATCCAGATGGGTAGGAGGGGCAGTGATGGGGAGTTGAGATGGGGAGGCAGAGAGATGGTGAGGCAGTGGCAGGTAGACAGGAAGCCCCACATTCATGTGTGGTGGACAAAAATCACAGAGGCACCTCGTGAGTGAGCCCAGCTCCCGAACTGACTGTACAGCCCAGGGTTCCAGCATTAGGAAAAAGAAAGCCTCATAACTTCTGGCTGTAAACCTATTGTGGGTTGGGTTGGTGGAAGAAACTGCCAGTTTCTCAGGAGAGCCCAGTTTCTGGGCTAACTCACTCACCCTGGGAACCACAACTAGTACAGCATCTGGAAGGGCACCAGTTGCTTATGGGAAGTGGAGAAGTGACTGGAAAAGGGGCAAGAGCCAAACAAGCCCTCAAAAGTCAGCCAGCAGTGGTATTGTTCCCTTTTTGGCACACTCCCCAGCCACAAAACCAGAATTGCTCTGCCCTATGCAGCTCACCCATATTTTGCCATATATAATATGTACTGTTTTCGCCCAAAATTTTTAGGGAAAAATAAGCATTTACATTATACATGGGTAGTACTAATTCTGTATCTATATAAATGTTTTTAATTCTTTTATTTATGCTTATGCATTAAAGGTGTAACTCTAGAAATCAATAACAATATCTGTATGAAAAATAATACCCTGGAATATAATGATCAGTTTTGTTTCTAAATATAAACAAATAATTTAATTAAAAAATTAAAATGAAAGATTTTTTTCTTGAAAGTTTGGGCCAAAAATGTGGGTGTAGGAGCATATACAGGAGCACATTATACACAGCAAAATGTGGTAGCAGATGTGGTCCAATGGAATCAAAGCAACTCTACCTACTGTACAGACACAGGGAGGCTATCAAAATCAGGAGACAAAGAAACATGACCCAAATGAAGTCACAGAACAGGACCCCAGAAAGAACTAAGCAATGCAGAGACAACCAACCTATCAGATGCATAGTTGAAAGCAGTGGTGGTCAGAGTGCTCAAAGATCTCACTGAATACAGCAAAAGCATAAGGGAAGAAATGAAGGCTATACTAGGGGAAATAAAGAAAACGCCACAAGAAACCAACAGTGAAGGGAAGGAAGCTGGGATTTAAATCAATGATTTGGAATATAAGAAGAAATAAACATTCAACCAGAACAAAATGAAGAGACAAGAATTTAAAAAATCATGGAGATTTTAAGAAGACTCTGGGACATCTCCAAAAGGGTCAGCATCAGAATAACAGGGGTGCCAGAAGGGGAAGAGGAGGACCAAGAAGATGAAAACTTATTTGAAAAAATAATAAAAGGAAACTCTAATTTGGTAAAGGAAATAGATATACAAATCTAGGAAACATGGAGAGTCCCAAACAAGATGGATGCAAAGAGACCCACTCTGAGAAACATCATAATTAAAATGTTAAAGGTTAAAGATGAAGAGAGAATCTTAAAAGCAGCAAGAGAAAGGTAGAGAGTTACCTACGAAGGAGTTCCCATGATACTGTCAGCTGATTTCTCAAAAGAAAACTTGCAGGCAAGAAGGGACTGCCAAGAAATATTCAAAGTGATGAAAAGCAAGGTCCTACAACCTAGATTACTCTACCCAGCAAAATTATCATTTAGAATTGAAGGGCAGATAAAGTGCTTCCCAGACAAAGTGAAGCAAAAGGAGTCCATCATCACCAAGCCCTTATCATATGAACTGTTAAAGGAATTTGTTTAGGAAAAAGAAGATCAAAACTATGAACAATAAAATGACGAAAAACTCACAACTATCAACAACTGAATCTTAAAAAAACAAAACAAACTAAGGAAACAACTAGAATAGGAATAGAATCACAGAAATGGAGATCACATGGAGGACTATCAGCTGGGAAGGGGAAGGGGGAGAATGAGGGAAAAGGTACAAGGATTTAGAAGCATAACTGGGTATGAACAAAATAGACAGGGGATGTTAAGAACAGTGGAGACAATGGAGGAACCAAAGAACTTACATGCATAACCCATGGACATGAACTAAGGGGGAGGGATTGCTTGGAGAAAAGGGGCAACTGGGCAGAGTGGGGCAAAGGCGGAAAATTGCGACAATTGTAATACCATAATCAATAACATATACTTAAAAAAAGAAAAGATTGTAATAGTGAATATAGTAGTCTCCCTTATCCACATGGAGTATGTTCTGTGATCCTCAGAGAATGCTTAAAACCATAAGTAGTATCAAACCCTGTATATACTATATTTTTTTCCTATACATATGTATCTGTGATAAAGTTTAATTTATGAATTAGGCCTAGTAAGAGATGAACAGCAATAAATAATGAATAAATAGAACAATTATGACAATATACTATAATAAGAGTCATGTGAATGTGGTCTCTCTCTCAAAATATTTTATTGTGCAGTACTTAACCCATGGTCTAGTGATGTGAGATGATAAAAAACTTATGTGATAAGATGAAGTGAGGTACTCAGAATGGCACACAATTTAAAACTTATAAATTGTTTATTTCTGGCATTTTCCATTTTATATTTTCAGACCATGGTTGACTGCAGGTAACTGAAATCACAGAAAGTGAAACCACCAAATAAGGGGGGACTACTGTATTTTAAAAATTTAAAATGAATTCCTAATTATATAAACCACCACTATCAAAGACAAAAGTAAAGAAAGTCTGGGGAAGCATATTTCTACTTAATGTTACAGTTTAAAAAAAAGGCTTATTTATTTAACGTATCTCAAGTTCATTCAAATCAAGACCAATAAAAATTTCAGCTAATATTCAAAAGTTATGGGACTTAACAGTCAATATAAATAAATTATATTTTAAACAAAAAGATGCTCAACATCACTTATAATATTAAAAATATTAGATAATATTTTTCGCTTATTTGGTCAATAGTATAAAGTCTGAGAACAGGCTTACTTAATGAGGGTGTGGAGAATGAGGGAACCTCATGCGTTGCCGATGGGAGTATTAACTGGTAGAAGCATATGGAGGTGATTTAGTTAGTTCTTCCAAAATACAAAGTGCATTGAACACCCTTTGAATCAGCAGTTCCACTTCTAAGTATGCAGTCTTCAGGCTTTTTTATGTGCATGTTCAGGATTTTGATTATAGAAATTTTTAATAATACCAAAATGCTATAAACAACCTGAATGTCCATCGGTAGAAGGCTTATAAAAAATGATTCAATTCTAGGCTATCAAAGATAATTATTTTCATAGTCTGTTTGGACTGCTATAATATAATACCATATAGACTGGGTGGTTTATAAACCACACAGAATTATTTATTACTGTTCTGTTGGTTGGGAAATCCAAGATTAAGCTGCCAGCAGATTTGGTGTCTGGTGAAGGCTTGCTTCCTGATTAATTGACAGGTGCCTTTGCTCAGCAATAATTAAATTATTATCTAATAATTTAATAATTAAAATAGGGGGCACAAACATTCAATCTATAGCAATTATATCTCTATCCTCTTTCGTTCTATATATGTATCTATCATCTATCTGTGTTCCAATGTGATGAAATCTCTGAGATATATTAATGTAATAAAAAAGCATGGCATGGATTATTGGGCAGAGTATTTTTACTATTAGTGTTTATAAAAATAAATATATATGGAAGTAATATTTTGGAATGCATGGAATATTTCTGGAAGGGTATTTAAGAAAATGTTTATAGCATGTGCTTCTGGGCAGGGTACAGGATGACTGGAAGACAGGGAATATTTTCTTGTGTTCTGTTTCAAACCTTGGAAAAGAATGGTTGTTGTATCATGAACTTGTATTAACTAATTAAAAAATAAACAAAACCACATTTTATTTTATTTTATTTTTTTAAAGATTTTATTTATTTATTTTTAGAGAGGGAAGGGAGGGAGAAAGAGAGAGAGAGAGAGACATCAATGTGTGGTTGCTGGGGTACATGGCTTGCAAACTAGGCATGTGCCCTGACTGGGAATTGAACCTGCGATGCCTGGTTCACAGCCCACGCTCAATCCACTGAGCTACACCAGCCAGGGCACAAAACCATATTTTAAAATTACAAAATCAAAATGCTAAGATGTGATTTTATACCTTTGTATTTTAAAATTTTTGTATAATGAACATGAATGTTAGTCACGTAACTTAGCTTATGTTTATAATAGAGACTGAATTCACATTGCCAGCTTCACTACATAGTTATGGACAGTTGTGTAATATCTCTCAGGCTTGATTAGAATCCTTTGTATATATCTCAATAGCATGATTTCACTGTACTCTGCATATATTTAGGTTATTAGTCCTTGTATTATACATCAGACATAAGCTTTAGACAGTCTGTGTTGTTTTTGGTCAGTTCTTAATGCCTTATTCAGTGTTTGACGCAAAATTAACAATCAATACATATTCATTTAATGTAATTGGATAAAATAACAAAGATAACAAAAATATTAATATTTTTAAAATCCTAGAAAAATCATTTATACCTAATGCATATATTTCTTTGCCACAGAATAGGGCATTTTCCTCACCTTAATCTATTATCCATGCTAAAGTAAGTATAGTCCATACTTAAAAGCTAGTATTAATGTCCCACTTTGGTTTATCCTAGGTATAGATTTTGGGATTAAATCTATTCTATGGACCCTGTGATAACTACAGAGGTTTCCTCCTCCAAAAACCAGATTAAAGATGGTGTCTTCAAAACTGTGAGTATCACGACAGTCCTTAGGAACTTATTCCTTAGTGTCTTCTTTCCTTCTTTCAAATCTTATTTCAACTATTTGGTTGGGGTTTCTGTTTTGTTTCCCAGTCCTTAGTTTTGATTCACTGCACTTCCTCTTATTACAGTCTTTAATTGACTAGTTCTGTACTCTAGGTCACTGAGGGAAGCCCTTGCCCCTGACTAAATTTTTCTTGGGTCCCTCCAAGCCTGACTCTTTTCTTCTACCTCTGAAACACTGCATTGGGCTCTACTGGATGTGGACAAATATCCCTCCTTCATTCTGTAGTACCACCATTGAATTCTTATTCACTTTTATCTTGAATTCTTCCAGTAACAAGAAGTTCATTATTTTATAAGGCAGATCATTCCACTATTTGTTAACTGTCTGTAGCCACTCTTGTGTGAAAGTTCTAAATTTGGAGACAGATTCTGGCTTGTGGTTTTATCCCATAGGATCACACAAAAATAGTCATTTAGTCCTGAACTTGGAAAAATTTAAAATCGGTAAGTCTAATTCCTCAACTCTGTCTAAATGACATGCTCTATAGAGACACTGGTCATCATCATTTTTCTGTGTTCCAGCTTCTCAATATTCATAAAATGTGGTACTTGAGCCCATGCCTAATGGTGCACTATTCAATAATGATCGCTAACTTTTACTGGGTGCCAAGAGTGTACTAAGCATTGTTTTAAGAGCTTTATATCTATTAACTCATCATTAAAATGCCCTAAAATTTTTTTAATAGATAAATTGAGGAGTAGAAAGATTAGGTATCTTGTCCAAAGTCCCATAGCTAACAGGGAAGTGGTAGAGCTGCCTATCTTTAATTCATATAGTTTTCCATTTCCACCATTCATATACAGGGCTGAGCTACTGTGATCTCTTACGTGGACTGGTAGAGTAGCATCCTAACTGGTTCTTTCATTTTCACTCTTGCCCTCTTTCAATACGCCTTTAAAACACTATTAATTATAAAATATACATATAAAGAATATATCTCCTTGATATGGTATTAATGACAACCATACAATAAATCTTATAACACCATGGAACATTCTCAGGACCTTTGATGACCTTGGCATGTTTCACCCTAATATCTTTCTTCCACCAGAGGTAAATGCTATCTTGAATTTTGTGTTAATCATCACCTTGCTTTTTTAAAAAATAGTTTTACCATATACATATGATGTTTACATAGAATCTTTAAGTTTTATCTGTTACTCTTCCTATATAAAAGGAATCCAATTTTTTAATTTTTACTTTTACTCAACAGTATTTACTTGAAATTTATCCATGATAATACCTGTATTTGTAGTTATTTATTCCTAATGATGAATAATATTTTGTGTAAAGATACTATAACTATTTTTAATTCTTTATTTTGTTTTTAAAATGTACTTTGTATTCTTTATTTATTTGCTATCTTAAAAAGAATTATGATATGATGTTGCTGTTTGTGTCTCCCCGTGGTGAACATGTGCATGTGCCATATCATAGCTACAGCATTTTAATTAAAGAAAATAAGTATGACGATAGCAAGCTATCACTTAATTATCACTGTTTGATAAAGCACATTAAAATGTTAGCAACCTAATACAGGTTTTGTGAGATCGGCTTAGTTTACCTGCCCCAAGCTAAGCTGATTTCTGCCGGGTTTGTCATTGGGCTGGGACTGGGTAGAGTAGAGGGTGCCGTCTGGGCAAATTCCTCTCTGTTCTGCATCATCTCTAATCCTGAGTAGGCTAGCTTGAGCTTGTTCTTATATTTGTCCCCATACAATATCAAGGTTCCTAAAAAAGGAAACAGAAATGTGTACAACCTCTTAAAGTCTAACCTTGGGAATGGCACTCCGTCACGTCTGCCACATTGCTTCGGCTGAAGTAAATTTTAAGTCCAGCCTAGATTTAAAGATTAGAGACACAGATTGTTGATAAGTGGAGCTTGAAAGTCACATTGCAAAGAACATGAGCACCCAGAGAGGTGCTGATTGCAATCAGTATACCACACGGACTGTTTGGGAGAATGAATTGTAGTAGGAGCTTTCCTACACTGATGGCATTAATGTAATCGATACATTGGCAATTAATTTTGCATTAGATAGTAAACTCCAGGATTCTGTTCTGTTGCTCCATGGCACAATTTTTTCAGGCATAGGCCATCTAGGGAGGACAGCCAGGGAAACCTGTGGTTGTTCTATGTTATATCTATGTCTGAGCAGGTCCATGCTTACAGCTGGGATGCTATACTAGGAAATCATCTGTTCCTGTGAATAACGGACATTGGAATATAGAGTGGATATTTTGACCTTCATCTGCCTTACTTCTTATCTCCTTTACTATTTCAGAACAAGGTCTGGGGAAAGCATTATTATTAATTGAACTCCTTCAAATCACAGTACCACATTGTTTAATATCTGTCTTTATGTCTAAAAAATAACCTTTTTTTTCCTTCAATATCAGTCACCATGTCAGTGTAATTCAGTAGAGTATTTCTAGCACTCAGACAATGTCAAGGCACTCCACAAGTGATTATTGAACTGACTTGGTGAATGAATGAATAAAAGAACCTTTTTCCCTTTGAAAGAACCAAGAGAATAAACCGTTAAAGTGAAGCACAGTTTTATTCTTTAGGTTGCTGAGATATTTTTGGCCCTGACCTATTTTATTTTTACACCACACTATAATCAGCACCTTTGGCTCATGTTCACATGGTGTATGTGATCCTTCACGCTATGACGCTGAATAATCACTACTCACTGGTAGGTATCACCTCTTTCTGAGTGTCCTATAATGGTGACCTCTATAAAGACAAAGGCAGCACAATGAATAGCAATTCTGCCTACTTAGCATCTCAGCAGTGGACAGTTGGTTTCAGGTTTTTGGCACGCCCAGCATTTTTCTTTCAATATGATTCATACAGTGGGATCTACTGAGAGCAAACACATTAACAAGGGCATTTATAAAACCACCTTTCCTGGAAAACTATGAGATAAAAAAACTAGGTTTTATGTCTCTTAGAGGGGAGAAACCTGTGCCAGCAGCTTTTTCCAGAGTATGTTGCTGATTTATGGGATTCTAGGGAATTGTATATTTTTAACCTTTTTATTTTAGGAAAGTTCGTATATATAGTACAATAGAGACAATAGTATAATAAACTTTATGTGTCATCATCCTGCTGAAACAGGATACAAGAGGACTATAATTTGATTAATGGGACACTAAGGTAATCAAAAGGCTGAAGGTATAGATTCTGATATTTTATATCGGTCCATCTGTCTTAGAATGTGGTGGTTAAAGAGTAATAAGAGTTCTGAGATCAGAGTCTGTTGGATGGTATTATTGTTTATTATCCTTTTACCTATGAGCTGGTAAGTAGAAGAGTGAGATTCCACAGGTCTCTCTGAGTCCTGAGCTCACAGTCACACCATCTTCCTATTCTGCCTCACTCTCCCCCTCAGTGCACCTACTTCCATCTCCTTGCTTCTTACTGGGATCTGTGGATCCCTCCCCCTTTTACTGGTGAACAGAACCTTTGGAATCCCTAAGTTTTCTCTTTCTCTTTCATCTTGTTTGACTTCCACAATGAAGACCACTTGCCCTGTGCATCAGGAGCAGATACCGTAACCTTTGCTTTATCTCTACTTCTGTATCACTGTTGTGCCATTTTCCTTAACTATTACCTTTTGAATGTCATTCCTCTGCCTATGGCATCTATTTTTTTTGGTAGTGGGGAGGTCACCTCTTGCCTTTTCCTTCTACCCCTTTTCACAGTATTTTGCTTTTCCTTCAACTGCATTCATATGGAAGACCCATAAATCCTCTTAGTCTCACAGTTGCACAAACTTCATAAATAGTGATGATGTTCTTCACTACTTCACTTCTGGCAACTTACTATCACTGCCATAGAGATTGGAACAAAGCTTAGTGATAAAGAATATCAACTGTGAAGTTAGATAGATCTAAATTAGAAAATGTGACTTACTAGTTACATGGTCTTTGGAAGCTTGTCCTCTGTAAAGCTTATTCATATGTAAGAGTTACTTAGAGTATCTTTATAATGTAAAGATACTTTACACTGTAGAGTATCTAGTTGTTACTAGGACCAAGTGAGCAACTATCTACTAAAAGTATAGCATAAAACTTGGCATGTTGTGTAAATCCTTAGTAAATTTTGACACTAACAATGTGTGTACACACATTCTTCAGTCCTTAGCATTACTTAACCTTTAAGATCTATTATCATTCTTTTTATGACCACTTTTACACCTCTCATGTCTCCCACTTATTCAGTATAAATGAATAGTTATATTCTATATTCACAGCACTTTTTTCATTATGGTTTCAATTTATTACTCCTTCTGGATTCAACTGACTCTCTCTTCTGTAAGCCATCTTCATAATGTGCTTGCTAACAAGTACCATCTACTCCCTTGTACTTTTCTATGCCCAGGAATTCTTCAATTCCTAATCTCATTTTCCTTTTAGCTTATATTTCTTAGTTTATATACTGTGAAAAAGTCATGTTTTCCTCAATGAATCACTATACATTTATGCTATTTAACTTTATCTAGTTTATTCATATCCAAAAATATTTTATTCCAATTAAATTGAATCTGATATAATTCCTCCAAATTTTCTATTTTTTTCAAATCACCAATATCACTTTAGTGAGGCTATTAAGAGTATTGGATGAAGATACCATTTACTTCTTTGTGGCTCTTATTCAAAAGCATATCTCTTCTATTCTAACTTCTACTGGTTACTAAGATATTAAGTTTAGATCCTCCTTTACACTATGGTGTCATTTTTCTTATTAAATACCTCTGAAAATTAAGACAATAATTGCAACTACTGATCTAAACAACAGGGAATTTCTTATTTTTGATTGGAACTACACTCATAACAATAGGAATATCATATATATCCATACTGTTAAAATACCAGCTTCTGATGATCTTGGGTCTTGCCAAGGATAACTGCTCTTCACAGCCATTGTTTCACAGTTTTTACCTGGTGGTGCCTTTTACTTCTACCAGTCTACAAGAGAAATTATAATCCCTTCCCCTCTCTCTTTTGCTGTTTCACTAATGTTTATCATGCCACTACTAATGTAGTCCCTATTATTGTGTTGGCCACTGCAGGATATTAATATACACAATCTTTAATTTAATATAGCTTATAACTGATATAGTCCATTCTCATAAGTTTTCAATATGTCATTCATATATTTTCTTCCTGTTTTTGAAATAATGATTAACTTTACTCAATTTCAACCCAATCTCATCCTTTTCTCTTCAGCAAAGGGGAAATCTAAGCTAGAATTGTGAGCTATGTGATCTGGCTTAGTCATTTCACATTCTGGACCCAGTATCATTTCTCTCCTTTTGCAATTTAGAGGTTATGCTTTCTGTAATTTCAGACTTGGGATTAATTTACTCAATTTCTAAAGCTTGAGAATGAAGTAGTGAAGAAATATTTCAGGGATATGATCCACTTGTCATCTCAGAATTATTTCTTTATTTTTAAATATTGTTAAAACTGAAATTGTAAAAGAGAATAAGGGATTTCATGGGTCTCAGGACATAACATCAGCCAGAGAATGAGCTATCATGAGGTGTTTCTACAAGGCTACCTACGGGAAAGCCCAGTCTATAGAGGACGTTGATCTTTATTTATGAAACCAGTGAGCTGCTTGTACAAGATTGTCTGAAAAAAACCTGCTTTTTAAAAAGAAAATGCTATCTTCTTGGACTGGAAACGAAGCAGCTTTAGCTTCCCCTCTTTTTGCCCTGGGACTACCACATCTGCAGCTGAGACGTGTTTGAGTCTCAGATGAAAGGATAGGCAGATGGAAGTTCTAACCTTTAAAAAGGGTACATCATATAAAAACAGTTGCAAATTTAATCCATTAAAAGATAAATCCATTTGTTCAATAGTTGTTTTCCCCTGAATAAGATGATCTTTTGCCTACAGACATGCAAAAGTTATTTTACTACGTTTCTTTGATTATTTTTAAGTCAAACCTACAAATACATAGAGGAGTTACTGCCCAAAATGTCAGTGGATACTTGCCTTTGATTTGTACTGATACATAAGTTTTAAGGAAGGAAAGAGTCTCCCTTTATAAGATAGTTTCCTTTTGAAATCTTAATACTCATTCCTAGTAATTTTGGTAGGCAAAACCAAAAACTCCCTTCCGTAAAATTGCATATTTTGCAGTCTTTACCTTCTTAATACTTTGAAATGCTAGAGATTATA
Organism: Tonatia bakeri; assembly: GCA_004024845.1. NCBI lineage: Eukaryota > Metazoa > Chordata > Mammalia > Chiroptera > Phyllostomidae > Tonatia > Tonatia bakeri. The sequence goes on from PVIA01008071.1 coordinate 74,275, forward strand.
TATACTTTAATAAAAAAATTCTCAGGTCATAATACCTGTGTATGAGGTGCTATTAAGAAAAAAGCTCAATAAAACGTAGCAGTATAAAATTTATCATTAATTTCTAAGAAACTCATTAGGCAGAGTATACTCATCCATCTCAAATGCTTTAACTGGGTATTTTGAATTTCCAGCCTCAGAAGGACTTAATTATCAATTAATAGAATGTTGACATATCAGTAAATAACATCTAACTAATGGTGAGCGTAATGGGGGTGAAAATAGGGAATCAGAAAGAATAATAGGCTGTGTCCAGTGATCACCTGGGTTTGGAAGTTGTCTTGAGAGGGTTTGATCTGTTACAGGTGAATATACAAAACTGTAAACACCACGGAGAAGAGATTCCATCTGTTGGTCTCCAATCTACATATAGTACCTAGTACAGTGCCTGGCACAAGTGGTCATGAAATAAATATTTGTTAAATGAATAAGTGAGTTATTGACCTGGAGTAGAATTGTTTTACTTTGATTTGATGAAAGGGGAGTGGGGAAGGGGATAACAAGGGAAGGAAGGGAAAGGGTCAAGTCAAGGAACATGTATAAAGGACCCATGGACAAAGACAATGGGGGCGGGAGAAGGATTGAATGTGGGAGTGGGGGGTGGGCAGGGCAGGGGACAGTAATGGGGGAAAATGGGGTCAACTGTAATTGAACAACAGTAAAAATAAATAAATAAAATAAACAGAAAGGTTAAAATAAGAAAGAAATTCTCTAGCTCCAGAATAAGCACGGGGTGGCCATTGATAACAGCTCCACTCAGGGGATCATAGTATTGGAGTAAGAGCTCTGGACGGTTTGTCCCCAAGAACTATGTATTTGACCTGTCACCTGAAAAACTTATTTTTATCTATGCATTAAGAAGACTGAGATTTTTAATCTCAGACAATATTTAATCAGAAAAGTCTTTCCTACAATCTGTTTTATAACATCATTCTGTTGGTTCCATCTCTGAAATATTTCTTAAATATGCTTCTTCTTTACCATTCTCATTCCTGGAGTGAGTGTAACATGTGATGAACAAATGCTTTTGAATGAAGGAGCAAATGAATTAGAGAACACTCAGACCCTCACTCAGGCACTGAAAAAGTAGGTGACTGTGTACAAACACATATTCCTACTTTATAGTGTTGTTCTTTCATCCTGAAAATCAAGATGAAAAAGAGCATTTTCTCAACTATTGCTGTTTCTTTGTCCTCCACAGTTTCCGTAAGTGGCTGTTGGATATCTCTATCTGTATATCTTATTGCCACTGTAAATATAACACTTTTAAAGCAAATTAACAATCCCCACACCTACTAAATCTCTTTCCCTGCTGAGTTCCATTTTAGTTAATAATGTCATAACTTCTTGCGTAATATATCTGAGATTTTCCTGCCTATGTTCTCCTCTAGTACTTTAATGGTGTCATGATTTATATTTAAGTCTTTTATCCATCTTGAGTTTATTTTTGTGTAAGGTGTAAGTTGGTGTTCTAGTTTCATTTTTTTGCATGTTGCTGTCCAGTTCTCCCAGCACCATTTGTTGAAGAGGCTATTTTTACTCC